>PCFV01000557.1:0-21936 GCA_002812785.1 Phytophthora litchii | reverse complement strand
TTGCATAGCGTCAATGCGAGAAGTTGTTCTACTCACGCTGTGGGTGAAGCAGCTAAGAACGGACACCTCGAAATATTACAATGGTTGCAATCGAACCAACTTCTAGTACGACGTATGCGATGGATGGAGCAGCTGAAAACGGGCACCTGCAAGTTATGAAATGGCTGCACGAAACACACACAGCAGGTTTTTCACGTTCCATCTTCTATCACGCTGCCAAAAATGGTCACCTAGAAGTTGTCGAGTGGCTTTATGAAAACATCGATACTTATTTATGCAGTTATGGTGGTGCTCGAATCGCTGCCAACAATGGACATTTGAAAGTACTACAATGGTTCCACACTCACTTTCCAAACTTATTTTCTAATGCTGTCATGAATGGCGCTGCCAAGAATGGACACTTGAATGTTGCTATGTGGTTGCATGAGTATCGGACTGAAGGCTGTTCCGAAATGGCTCCGGTCTTTGCTGCATCTGGCGGCCATTTGGAGGTTGTTCAATGGTTGAGTGAGCATTATCCTGATACATTTGGACCACAAGCAATGGATGAAGCAGCGAAAAATGGTTATTTACACATTGTCCAGTGGTTGCATGTAAATCGGCGTGAAGGTTGTACACCGTATGCGATGGAATTTGCCGCTTACAATGGTCACTTGGACGTGGTATTATACTTACTAGAGCACAGAGACGAAGGGTTTTCGAGTGACGCCATGACAAACTCGCGAGACATTGAAGTGCACTGCTTGTTCAGTACAAGTGACAACATTCACCTGAATTCTCGATTCAAGCGGACTAACCGTGCTCAATTGAACATGTTGCAGTCGGTTTTTAAGACACGACCCTCATTTGTCCAAGGTTGTCTGAGATGTTTGGCTGACATTGCAATTCGTACTACCAACATCGACATGTTAGACTGGGTGAATCAGTTTGGTCTTGAGTTGCGTTCGTCTGCTCCCATTCGTGACGCAGTCAGCCGTGGTGACGTCAAGTTGTTGCAGTGGTTCCATCGAAATGGATTTGAGGTGTGTGACCCGGATTTGCTCGAGTTGGCAGTTGAGAACGGTCGCCTTGACACAGCTCGATGGCTTTCTAAGCTAGGATATGAAATAAAGTCTCTCGATTTGGCCGAAATGGCTCGAAGGACGACGAACATGCCATTGCTGCGTTGGGTCGTTGAACATAGACCTCCGCTCGCTCTACCGCTAGCGATGAAGGCGATGAAATTGGCAATGGAGTATCGTCACGTGGAGATAATGTCGTGGGTTTCTGAGTCTGTCCGAGTCCAAGTGGTGCTTGAGGCACTGCAGAAAGAAGACCTAAAAGTGTTGTGGTGGATTCTTACGCGTACCCAGTTCGAAGATGAAAGCTCAAGACAGAGCATTCGTGATGGGATTCATGACTCCAATCTTTTGTTGTGGTTTCTGGAGAATCTAGTAAATGTTGCGGTGTGCAGTTGGTGCTTTACGAGTGCGTAAGAGGCGAAAAATGGCAAAAAGATGGCCAAAGTACTCAAGTAGAAGTGTCGACTTCTAAAGAATGCCGTCACGATGAAGTTAATTCTTCAAGTATTTCATAGCATTTACGTTTGTGCACTTCTATTATTTCTTGTGAATCTTCTTTTCACTTACTAGTATTTGTTTCTGATCAAGGTCAAGCTTCTATTCCTACTCAAAGCGAGTTTTCCTTACACGACATCCGATGCACCAACGGTGGCAATCGGTACTATAACACACGAGTCTAGCGAACGAAAATTAAATGTAGAACTCGTAGCAGAAACACAATACATCCTGACGCCATAGGGTACGAAGTATAAGCAAGGACGGCACATTTTACGGACATCCCTGCTGCTTGCCAAACTTCCTGTCGAAATAGCGAGAATAGGTGACTGCAGTTGCGAAGAGTGAAGTATCATAGAACCACAAGCACGGTGGTTTATCCACTCTTCGTGTTTCGATTCTTCCTATCACGTTCTTACCACCTCGCTCTACGGATTTCAACTGGACCACGGCAAACATTTCATATACGTTGAATGCTGCACTCACAGAAGAAGGATTGTGAGTCCAAAACCACTTTCAACTCATATTTTCCTATTGTTGAGTCCATTTCGCTCCACCGTTCACAACTGCACGTAGTCTTTACGAATTTTCTTGCGCACGATATCCAATGCATTGCTCAGCGAGACCCCTTTAATGCATTGTGTACAAAAGGGTTTCCTAATCTCAACCACGGATTCAGTCGTAGCTTCCGACGTGCACACCAATTTCTTCTTGCAGCAACGAGAGCAAATCGTATTCGTGCAGATGCCGCAGGTCTTGACACGACCCAAGCGCCCAATGGACTTGCTGCAAATGGCGCAAGCTGAGCGAGTAGACAGCGGTTTGCGAGGTTTTGCCTGCGTATCGCCCCAAGTGGACTGCTCCGACATCAGCCATGCAAGTTTTTTTATCTGTGAGAGCTGGGCGATTCGCGAATGGGACAGCCATTGGTTAGCGATGATCTGTAAAGCAACACTGTTGAAAGCCAGGTCGCACCTCATCTCGGTCTCGAAATCGAAGAAGCCACGTGCGTAGCACTCCACCGTAGATGTTGTACGTTGTCGGTAGAAGCAGCAGATTGAACGGTTGCCACGATCAATACTGTGGTTGTCAAGCTGTGGAAGCTTAGCGAAGTCGATGGAGTGTGTGAAGCTGTAGCCGACTCGCTCCCCCGATGGGAGATGCATAAAGCCTGTGGTGTCCAAGCAAACATAATCTCGCGTGTTGTATCGCTGCCACTTGACGCTCATGTGACGAACCGGGTCGTCCTCAGTGGGTTGCACAAGACAATGAAGAACTTTGCTCTGCTCGACACCATCTCGAAGCACTCGGTCCTTAATGCATTGATCAGCATCCGTAGCAGCCACAACACCATACATTATTTCGTCCAGACTGCCTACGAAAGTTCCAAGCATCATGATGGATGGAATGCTGGAAGCTTGGACACCAGAGACATGCTCTTTGTAGACGCGGAAATTCTCCATCTTGCGCATTTCGTGCCACTTGTTTCTAGGGACTCGATCTTCTGTCTTGGATCGATGCGTGAGCTGTGAGTATTGCTTCAGATAACTTACCACCAGCTCAATTTCCAGTCTCATAAGTGAGTCTTTATCGGCTTTTGTCACCTCCAGTTCAGGTAGTTGCTTCGTGAAGGTTGGTGCTGGCATGTTAACGATTGTGGCGATTACGAAATGAGTCGAGTTGAGAGATCTGGCCGGCGGACCTCGCACTCCAGCGATGTCGAGATTCCCCGACCATACTCTTCGATATGTTCGAAGTTGGTTCTACTTCATCGTTTTCGGACGATCGCTCCAAACTTTGCAGTTTAATCAGTAAAACAATGGCTTTCGCTTTACACTTCATCAACCTCGTCAAGCATTGTAGTAACTTCGATCAGTCAGTGAAAACTTGCTACCCTTTGGTAGTTATGATTGCTGCCTTGTTCATGATGCTGGTGTTGCATGAACGAGAGTCTCGCGTGGACAAACAAATTGTGGTATTGGCGAGCACCACTTCTAGGTGTACTTGTAGGCGACTGGCAAATGACCAGTACAAACTGGACATGTGCAACGTATTTATCGTTTGGCCCAAATTATGGGAAAGACACGTTAGAGTAAAATTGCGAGTGTTTTCATATCCCTGTTGGTAACACCTTCAGCATCCCTACAACGCTATGGTGCAGTCTTGTCATAAACGCGAAATAGCAAGAAGCAAGGAGATATATCCTCCATTTCGTTTAATTATGATTTTTGTGGTGGCTAGCTGGCAAGCATGTCCCGCGTGTACACGAAGCAGCTCACGACTCTAGATTAGATAGCAGCGTGTCAAAATCGGCAAAATCTGCGTCACAATCTCTGTAGTTACCGTTCTACGTCTCGTAGCTGATATCGTGCTCCTGCAATACAGAGCTCCGCGTGTCATCTAGATCACCTTCATCTTCTTCGTTGGTAGGAATATCGCCTCGGCACACTTCTGCAAAGTTACGAGCACACCCATGATCAAACGGATTGTAAAACTCGTCCATGGGAGTTTTCAAGTACGGGTACTTGTCCTTGTTGAAGACTTCGTTTGTCGTCAGATTGCGGCTCACATTGCGTAGCTGGATCACCAGCAGTGTGGCCGTCGGCAAGCCGAAGATAGTCGCGCAGATCACGAGCCCAACGTGAATACCATGTAGCAGCACACTTGATGACTCTGCATGTATTTGTCCAGCCAATGCCCACTCAGGAGGTTGCAACCAATGCAACAGCCACAATAACATGTCGCTAGAGTCGACAACAACGCCGGAAGCAGGTGGGTGTAATGGAAAATGTCCGAGCAAAATACTCAGTGATATTGTGCCGATGGTAAAGCAGAAACTCGACAGCGTGATCAGAAAGATCAGGAAGCTTCGGTGGTTCCCAATTCCTACGCAGTTATTAATCCACGGACAATGATGGTCGAAACGGTATACACATCGCCTGCAGGCCGAGCAGTGTTTAGAGCGCTGTGGCTTGCGTGTGACGCACGTCGGACATGGTACAGCATTATCCTCTGTAGCCAAGAGTTCGTAAGCGGGGCGTGTGGAGCGTGGCACATACCCTGGGTCCTTGTTGCAAACGTACACGTACATAATACACGTGAAAGTCAAAAATGCCAGTCCAATTGTCTGATACCGTGTCGTTTGAGCTTGAGTCTGGGGTGGCAGACATGGCACTGCAAAAATCAATGACAGTGTCGCTGTCATAAACACCATTCCAAAAAAGAAGAGCACGGAAGCGCCTTTGCGTGAAGCCCAAGCCACTAAGCGATCCGATGAACCAGCCTTCAAAGCGCTAGCTGTGTCAAAGTGCGCACCTTGCCGCGCAATATCCATCGCTGTCCTGCCGTGCTTGTCCTTGGCGTTCACAGGTGCTCCTTCAACAACAAGCTGTTTGGCCAAGAAGGCGTCACCAAGAGCACTTGCAATCATTAGCGGTGTCTGTTTCTCGGAATCGCAAATCTTCTGGTTTGCCCCGTACCCCACAAGCAGCATCGCAGTGTATTGGAACCCCTCGAAGACAGCCCAATGCAACGCTGTAGCCCCACGACTATCTGTCTGGTTCACGTCCGCTCCACGGTACACAAGCAAACTCACAAATGCCGCGTTACCTGTGCTAGCGGCATAGTGCATTGCCGTCATCCCCGACGAGTTCATAGCGTCCAGGGACGCTCCAGAGTCAATCAGTGTGGCTGCACACGCCACCGACGTACACAGCATCAACGCTGTTGCGCGGTGTTTGGATTCTCCGCAGCGGCTATCTAAGAAATCCTGCAGCGTTCCACATGGATGGTCTTCCTGATCCTGATCCTGTTCCTGCGTTTCCGTGCTCGCATTGCTGTTCGTCTCTTCATCCACGTCTCTATCCGAAGTACACTCCGGATTTCCATGTCCATTTTGTCCCCTTAAGTGAATATGTCTCTTCCTATCTCCGTTCATCTTGATAAGTGTTTCTCTCTCTCTCGGAAAATATTTTTTAGCCACAGATACCAAGTAAGCCACCACCGTTGGATGTTCATACAACACTGCAAGATGCAGTGCATTCATCTGATGTCGAGCTTCATGCACCGTCAAAAGACGGAAGACACTGTCAGCCACACGTCGTCTCGTAGCTTCAGCAATAGCTCTCTCAGTACGTTTCTCCTCCTGCATCTGTTCCTGTCTCTCTGCAGCTTGGGCCGCTTTACTAATGGCCATCTCCACTGCACTCTGAGCTTGGAAATAATCTCCTTTCACACAGGCCGAGCCGAGGACCTTAGCAGGGGATGCAAAGTACGCGTATTGGCTCTCAGATGCTTCATCGTCATCACTTTGAGGCTCATCATCTTCATGTTGTGACAGCAATGCTGAAAGGTTGCCAGATCGAGGTGGAGACGTCTTGTGGTCCTCTTCAAGCTCTTCATTAGGTCGAATGGCGAATGGAGAGAAAGCTGAGGATGATGGAGACGACGCCGCGTAACTTGGAGACAAAAGTGGTGCGCCCGAACCGGAGCCAGAGTGCGAACGTGGCCCAGGTGATGGCCCACCGATTAACGGCGTCAATTCAGTGGCTGCATCAGCTTTAGCAGCATGCATCTTGAGTCTAGTTCTTGGTTGAATTCTTATCTTATTTGTGGCAGCTTCTGTGCTATTTGTGGCAAGAAATGGCAAAGTGAAAGAAGACTGTTATCGAGATGGCATCCGAAGAGCGGACAAGACGATGAAAGAAAGCTGCGTGGGATCTCGTGGTCGGCTTGAACGGGAAGGATCCGATGCGCTAGACCTGCAAGTGGCAGAGACTTGTCCGGAAAACTCAGCTAGTCACTCTTTTGAATCAAGTCGGTCATTGTGTCGAGGGGATGGCGATGTCACTATCACGGGGGATCCAGAGAGACACTTTTTTTTTGCGTGTTGGCTACGTCATGCCATTCCTAAAGTGTCCAAGCAGAACTCAAGTGATCATGGCTTCGTCCTCCGCCCCGGCCGTATGGGACTCGGCCACACAGACATTCCATGGTGGCCAGGACTGGAAGTTCCTGGCCAACTTTGCTGAGGATTTCAGTGTCACTACCAACGCTCTGGGTACGCCCAAGAAGGCTCTAGAAGCGGCCACGCAGGCCATGAGCACGGTGCACCACTACCCTCCGGCCGACTTCCAGCCAGCTATCAGCCACTTGGCCGAGTTCTTGTGGCCCCAGAGCTGGCAGCAGAACTTGCCGTTGCTGCTGATGGGCAACGGAGCCAGTGAACTCATTGATCTGGTGATCCGTAGTGTGCAGCCGGGCGGTTGGCGCCCGGGAGGCACTGTCACGCAGTACAAGGAGTACGAGCGCTCTAGCAAGGCTGATGGCCGTGAGACGCTGGCCTGGAACGACCCCAAGGCGGCCCTCACGTGTCTTGTGAACCCCACTAACCCCACGGGTGACTACATGAACGTGGAGGAGATGAAGAGCTACATTGAGACCAACTGCCCGGACAACCACACTATCATCATTGACGAGAGTATGCAGCCGTGGGTGGGTCCCAAGTGGCGTGAAGACTCGCTGATTCACCAGCGTGAGTGGGTCAAGCAGCTCAGTGAGACTCGCCGCATCAATGTCTGGGTCATGACGAGCTGGACTAAGATCTGGTCCTGCACGGGACTCCGCATCGGCAGTGTGGTGGCCCCTACGCCCGAACACGCTGCGGAGATCAAGCGTAAACAGGTGCCGTGGTCCGTCAACTCCATGGCGTTGGCCTTTGTGTCGGCTGTGGTCAAGGATGATGCGTACCTTCAGGAAACCTGGGATGTCACGACCAAGTGGCGTGCCAGCGCCGTGGAGCAGCTGTCCAAGCGTTTCCCGACGTGGGAGTTCTTCGGCAAGCCTTTCTTGTCTTGGATCTGGCTGGACACCAAGTCTGTTGCTGCATGCGAAGAAGCCTGTAAGTTGGCCAAGGAGCACGGCGTACCTGTTCGCAGTGGCAAACCTGGTTACAACCTCCCCACCTTCGTCCGCATTGCAGTCCGTAGTCCGAAGCAGACGGCCGTACTACTCAAGGCCTGGGAGCCACTTCAGTAAGTTCTGCAGTACTAGCAGCACAACATCAAAGTACACAACATGCAGCTCGTTTTTCCATTGGAATCATCTAAATTGCTCTCTTCACTCCCTGTCCGGCGACATCCGATGGTCCAATCTCTTGAATTTGCCCTCCCAGCCTCGCACCACGTCAGTGTACTTGTCAATCAGGTCGTTCTTCTCGAGCAACTCCGTTTCCAGGTTCAGAATCTCGAGTTCCAGTTCGCTTCGTTGTAGACGTCCAGCTGCAGTGTCTGCATCCACTTCTGCGTCTGTGGACGCTTCAAGACTCATGGAGGACAAACTGTCCGCCGTGTCGTTCAAGAAAAGCTGCTCGAGCTGCTTGGCGTGCAGGAAAAACTCCTCTAGACGCGCTTCGATCTCTGCCGTGTCGGCCGCGTCTCGCACCGGATTGAAGCGGCAGTGAGGAGGATATTGGATAGGAGGGCACACTAGCGATAGGCAGCTCGCGAATGCTGCGTTCATCTCCGATAGAGCCGCCTCGCCCGCGGAGGTAGTGGCCGAGCCATTGTCTTCTTGTGCTTCGACCTTCATAACGAAATGGCAGTGTAGTGAATAATGACATGTCAGTATTGAGAAGAATCCGAATTTGTGACAGTCTTGGACAACTTCAACAAGATTATTAGAAAGTGTTTAATTTATTACTGCCCGATACATGTTCTTTGGGCCTATTTTATCTGCTTCTCGGCTGTTTGACGGTGTTATAGCCTTTAGCGGCTTGCACGATCTCGCGTGCGATCTTCTTCTCTTCCTTGAGCTGTAGGAGTTTTTCTCTTTGACGTGCATCGTGAAGCGCATCGTGACGCTTCATCTGTACACGACGACGTAGCTCTTCCTCTTCACGCTGTTTCTTTCTCTCGGCCTCCTCAGCTAGTTTGAACTCCTGGTCGATTATAAACAGCTTTGACTTCTGCTTGTCTAGATCCACGATGCGGCCGCGTTGGTCAATCAACCCGAGTTCATTCAGATGATTCTGGAGAGGGCGACTCTCAAAATGGTGTCGCAAGTTCTTGTCCAGCAGCGCATTGTACTGCGGCAGACGTTCCTGGTGCACACCTGACAAATTGAAGCCATTTTCGCGCTGGCGGAGGTACTCCTCGCTCTTCTTCTTTGAGAGAGTGCTACCAACCATCCTCTTGGCGATCTTGTGTGCTCCAGGTGTGTTGTTGAATGACGAGTTCTCGAAAATCAGCTCTTCGGCGTCATAAGACGCACTCTCGTTCAAAAATATTCACACGCTATTTCAAGCTAGCATGTCGAAATAACCCTTTTCACGTCGCTGCTGGCGGAGCTGCGACCGTCACAGCGATCCAATATGATGCATGTAAACACTCCCATGGCTTCCAGCTATTCATCAGCCGCTCGTTTGTTGATTGTCGAACCTCAAAACGAAAGACAGTAGCATTTTGCTGTTTCATCTTGTTCAGCATTTGTGCGATGAGTTCGGCGAAGTCAACTTCGTTCTTGGTAGCTTCATCTGCTTGTTGGCATAGCAAATCAGATTCTTGAAGCAGGGCCTGCATAGACAGCATTACGTCTCGAGTGAGATACACCGTACGAAATGCCCTGTCATCTGCACCCATCTTCACGCACGCGAACGCTATCACATCGCGAGGGAACATTAACTTGCTAGTTCCACGTAATGGCAAGATCTTGATAACATTCGCATCCCAGCGCAAATGTCGACTCACAGTATTGGAATCCCGTCGCTCATTTGTAGCGCTGTCACTCCCTTGTTCATGGGCATGTAGGTCTTGAGTGAGCCGCTCTTGTTCCACCACCTCAACATGATGTTCATCACATTCCTGGGATGGAATAGAGTCCATCCGCAGGATATCTCGCTCTACGTACGTCTTGAGCTGTGTTAGTTCTTTTGCAAAGTTACTTGAGTTAGGTGAGGCAGGTGTGCCACGTGTCGTAGAGATGCCTATCTCGCGCTGAAGGAGGTGAAAGTGGTCCCATAATGGAGACTTCTTGGAGGGAAAGGACACAATCTGGGTACTTTCGACCACCACGCAATCTAAGACCCGTAGTTGCTCGTCGTAGTGCGACACCTCCAAGCCACTCAAGCACAAAATTGCCCCCTCTTTCCAGATACTTTTACTTCCTCGACAGAAGACAAATGAGGAAGACGAATCGCGCTTTAAGGGGCTGTTGCTTTTCTTCTTGGGCATACTGACCACCAGACCAGAAACTCGAATACTCATCAGGTGACAGCTTTGATCCGTGGCGAAGACGTGCTCAACATATCGAGATTCTTTCGGTTTAATATCAGGGTCAAGTAGTGACACCTCTGTCTGCCTCGTCACCGAAGATTTTAAGTCGTCCTGAATTTCTCGAGCTGCAATCATCACGACGCAAACACAGACGTCAATAGTGGGTCGCCGCTCATTTCTGCGGCCGTTCAACCCATCTTCGAAATTGGTTCGGTAGTTCCTTGTCGCTTGTTGGACGTCAACACACACTCTCTGGCTTCGCGTTTGTGAAGCAATATCCTTGGTTTCACCATCCAACACTGAAAATCGATCACCAACTTCCTCAAATCCGCTATGTTTCGTCGAGCTCAACCGCAAGAATGCATCCTGGCCGCGTCCGCCGTCAAGCTTCCAGTTAACGGTTAAGCTGGTGGCAAAGTATTCGAAACCTTCTCTGAGCCCACCGGAGAGTAATTCCTCTGAAGGGCGCCAGATCGTCAATATACCACATCCTACACCATTGTGCTCGTTGGCAGAGGAATGTGTACACTCCACGTCCACCTTGATAAATGGGATTGGTGGTGGTAAATCGATGTGATCGTCACCTAACCAATCGTCATTTCTGCTGCTCACACCATCTTGCTGATGATTTTTTTCCATGACCGCCCGTGCATACTTGGATCGAAGCTGAAAATACAGCGGTAGTTGTTCTTCGCATAGAATCCGTGGTCCAAGTGTCCATTCTTTCGCCTGAAGATAAAGAACAGGAGAAATGCGGGTCACCCGAACTCGCACCGATCGAACCATTCCGCCACCGATCTCTAAGCTTTTCAGAGGCACGCTCTTCAACAACGAAAACGTGACGCGTGGTTGTTGCTTTCGGTGCCGTGAGTTTGTAGGGACCGTGTAGTGTAACTTCTCCACTCCAAGCCGTGCATCAAACCCTACACGGCGCGTACTGTTGAAGCGTAATTGCAAGTATGGCCATTGGGTTAGATCCTCTTTAGCCAACAAAGGGTTTTTCCATTGCGATTCGCGAACGATTGCGCACTCAAGTGGATCGATTCCTTCCGTTGAATTCTGCAGCGATGCGTTCCACGTCGCGAGTTTTGTCCCGACAATATTCGATTTTGCATGGATTTTCCATAATACAGAAGCTAAAGGTGCATCAGGGACGGCGTACACAGAATACCATCCATCTGTGAGAACTAGCGCCATGTTCCAACAGGCTGGGAGCTCCTGATCGATGTTGGTATCGATGGGGAAAGGCAGCACTGCAGCAATACAGAGAACCATACAGCTCAACGAGCTTGCATCTCGATGGAGAATTTTCTTCAGAATGGAGCGTTGGGCATCATTCACATCTCGCTGGTACCGATGCGTCATCTGCTTCAGAACTTGATCCTTTGTCAGGTAATTCTCCAGCAAGAGACGAGGGAAGGACCGTTCCATAGCTGCCAATTTCCACACTATCCACCGATAGTGATTGAGAAACCACGCGAATGTCGCCCCCATTGTCTTCAGAATATGATTTCCCGCTTTGAGTTGGCAATAGAGCTCATAAGGACCAGTGAGCTGTGTCGTGTCGTAAGCTTCTTCACAGAAGCAAATCAAGGCGTCATCACGTCTGAAGCGAACGTTAATGGCATTTTCTGCTGTGATACAGTTTAGTACTTGAAGGCGAGGGAACTCGCAGTCCTCACCAAGTAATTTACCATCTTCATGTAACCCCATTAGAGTAGTCAGCGAAATCTTCATCGATTCCCTGTAAATGAAAGGTTGGACTTCAATACCGAGCACTTTCTGTTTTTTGCTCGTCGTAGAATGGTCAGTATCTTGAAACCTTTTAGACTCAGTGGCGCGCAATCGTTTGCTAGCAACTGGCGGGTGGAATCTCCTTTTTCCAATCATTTTCGAGCGAGGCTCAATGGATCGTTTGAATGGCCTTTTCATCATATGCTGTCGTACAACTTGGTTCTCAGGATTCTTCGCAGCTAGTCTCGAATTCAAATGTGGTGATGATTGCCATGATTTAGATGCTTCTAGAGCAGCAGTCTTCCGAACCAGTACGATTTCAGGGTGAACGTTTTCCTTCTCTCCACAATCAAGTCTTGGGGTCTGACGATGATGGAGCTCAGTTAACGGATACGTGACCTCTAGTGACCGATCTGGTAAACCTGTTGTACTTCCATCACCGACAGGAGGTAGCTCGTTAAGAGCAGCATTTTGACGGGCCATCCTGTCAGGAACACCTTGAATTACATTTGATACCTTCCTCACCGACAATCCAGTTTTCTCCCTTTTACGTGATGCCATCACGCTATCCTCACGACTATCACAATTGATATCCTCAGCACCACGTTCCAGAGCAGAATAACTGTCACCACCTCTCGCTGTACCAGAAACGTCGACATTTACTTTCTCGGCGGCAGGGGTGGGTGTAATATCACCGGAGCTGGCCATACTGGCGGCTACAGACTCCTCATCGCTGCGAAGCTTCTCTTCGTACGCGCGTAACCGCGACGTCGACACCGACACTGTCTTCCCAGAACCAGTAGTGAACAAACTCGGCACCGTGGTCGCGCTACCGGTACTGGCCGTGCTGGTCGTGGCCGTGCTGGTCGTAGCCGAACTGGACCCGGCCATACTGGCGGCCACAGACTCCTCATCGCTGCGAAGCTTCTCTTCGTACGCGCGTAACCGCGACGTCGACACCGACACTGTCTTCCCAGAACCAGTAGTGAACAAACTCGGCACCGTGGTCGCGCTACCGGTACTGGCCGTGCTGGTCGTGGCCGTACTGTCGAATACAGACTCCTCGTTATTTTTGTTGCTTGGTCTTGATACAACTTGTTCTGAATCTGTAGCAGCCGAACTGCTCGTAGTAGTTATAGTAGTATACCTGTCAGTGGTCTCATATTCAAAACTATTGCCGCTCAATTGAGTGTTCATGGTGCCTTCTTCGACGGCACTGGGGCATGTATTGTGTGTCTGTGACTCCTCTTCATCCAACGGGTCACGTGTCCATTGAATCCATGTCTCACTTGACTGTGTACAACTGCTTACAGGAGGACTCGGAGGCTCAGGCCGCTCTGCTTGTGCCGACTCTACTCGCCTTCGCTTCCTGCTGGGACTGCGCATATTACCTTTGCGGTTCTTGACGCGTCTCGTTCGCTGACTTCTCGTCTGTTCTCGATCTTCCAGCGACAGTCGCGCCACCTTCTCGTCCTGGAACATGAGGATCTGCATGGCCGTGTCGAAGTCCTGCTCGAACACCAGCAGATCGCCGAACGCTTCACGCCAGACGCAGCCATCGTCCTGCATATTTGTGAGTGCGGAAACGTTTTGGCGCGCTGAGTGGACCACACAAAACTGACCATCACTCTTGCTTTCCAAATGCAAATGTAGCCATGTGGATCTTGAAAGGGCGCGTTGAGTGCAAGATGCCGCAACCTATACTGAGTCTGTCCCTTAGCGCCGCTAGCAAGGATGTGGCTACTAAGAGAGGTGAAGAGAGCAAGTATGACCATGTCATGGCTCTGCAAGAAGAGTCCATTCACGTGAGCGCTGTAGTGATTCAGACTTTAAAGTGTCGGAGCTTTAACTCACTTGCTACTTGTAGATTACATTTTTACTCCCAGATGACTCAACAGTATCGAATGAGGCACGCTTCGAGTTGTCCTGTGCTGAGACTTAAGTGTGCTGATGTTGTGCATATCCTTTCAGTTCAAGAAGGGCCATACTATTGCCGTGTTGAAAGCATTTCTCGAAGATGAGTACGACCTCAAGCAGGAGGAAACGGTGAGTGCTGTGATTTGATGTATGATTGTGCTACTTGCCAACTAATTTGTTGTACAGCAACTTTGCTTGGATGGCACTATCCTGCTGGATCCCTTCTCCTTGACAGACTTCCCGTGCGTTCTGGAGGCATCGGCAATCGACATCCACGTGCGGCACAGTAGCTCGGGTGACGCCAAGAGTCGGAAGTGAGGCACAATGACTTTCAAGGCCGCGTGATTCAACTTGCAGATTCTACTACAGTGAACGGCTAGATTATCATTGAATGCATGATGAAGCTCGTTCGGGAGTTCACGTTCTTCTTACCGGATACCGTGCTTACAAACAGTTGTCTGCGTCAACTGAGCGCCTACTGTCCCAGTTGGAGACACCACCTTTTAGTCGACGATTCTACACAAGCAGAGGTGATTTATAGCGTACGTGTGTTGTCATCATATCCCTTTGGGTGTCGATGACTCTCTAGGTACTCTTGCCCGTTGCCTATAGTTGGGTACGGCGGAGTTGGTGCCAGTTCCAGTTTTTCCAGAAACTACGATGATGCCATCGCTCCAGCTTCTCGTGTTTTCCTGTGCTTCCGCGTGGCTTGCCAGCATATCGACGGCGTTGCATCGCAAGCTGCGAATTGCTCGCGGTCTGGCACCGCTACCTGGCCCACCAGGCGTTTTTCTACTAGGATGCATGCCAGCATACGCCAAGAATGTCCATCGGATCTACCATTTCTTGGTAACTAATTATCATTTTCCATCAGCTTGTTATTAGTTAACTGTGGATATTGGGGTAGGAGGATCTGCTGAAGCAGCATGGGGGACGGATGAAGATGCCATGGCATCTTTTCTTCGATGGTGCCATCTACGTAAGCAACCTGTCCTTCATGAACCTCGAATGAGTGTTAATTAATCAACGCATGCATAGATCACGGACCCGAAGGACGTACAGCACATTCTGTCGACGAATTTCAACAACTACGTGAAGCCGCAAGGGTTCTTGGACGCATTTCAGGAACTCTTCGGAAACTCGTTCCTAGCCATGAACCACCACCCTCAAGCGCCTGATAGTGGCGCTGGTTGGCGTCTACAGCGCAAAGTGGCCGCTAAAGTGTTCACTACTGCCAACTTCCGTGTGTTTATTGAGCAAGTGTTCACTCGACACGCAGAGGAGACGCTAATGACGGCACAAGCAGAGGCAATGAATACTCAAACGCAAGGTGGAGTTCAATCAACCGAAGGAAGCTTCTGTTGTGATATGCAGAAGATCAGTACAAGGTTCACGATACAGTCTATCTTCGATGTCGCGTTCGGTCTACCGCTATGTGAGGTCAAGAATTCAGCAGACTTTGAAAGGCAGCTGGACTGGGTTAATGAGCACTGCGCACAGCGGTTGTTTGTCAAGCAATACTACAAGCTGCTTCGTTGGGTTATGCCCAGCGAGCGAGTGTTGCGGCAGTACGTCCGTGAGATTCAGACTGTAGCCGACACTGTCCTGCTTCGACGCTTGGAGGAGTCTGAGCACATTGTGAGTGCTCGGTCTGACCTGCTGTCCCTCTTCATTTGCAAGGCTCGAGAGCTCGCAGCCGATTCTATCAATGATCAGGATAAAGGACACGGTGAACCTGAGGTTTCTTCCTTGTTGGGACCTGAGACGCTCCGTTCCATCATCATGACATTTGTCATTGCTGGTCGGGACACGACGGCCTCGTGCCTCACATACTGCTTTTATGCCATCGCTAGGCACTCAAGAATTCAAAAGAGAATCGTCGAGGAGTTGGAAGCTGTAAAACCAAACACCGGCTCAAACCTCACGTCTTTCACGTTCGTAGAGGTGAAAAATCTGCAATACGTTGAGGCTGTCGTTTACGAAACCTTGCGATTGTATCCACCAGTGCCGTACAACGTCAAGTGTGCTGTCAAGGACGATTATTTGCCTGATGGTACCTTCGTGCCTGCTGGTGCTGAAATCGTCTACAGTCCGTGGTTTATGGGTCGCAATGGTGGAGTTTGGGGCGAAGACTCGCTGGAATTCCGACCTGAACGCTGGTTGGAGATGTCGAAGCATCTAAGTGCGTACGAGTTCCCAACCTTTCAAGCTGGTCCACGGATTTGCTTGGGTATGAACATGGCTGTACTGGAGGCTAAGCTCTTCATTGCCACGACGCTGCGTCGTTTTCACATTGAAATTGCACCGGGCGAGAAACATGAACGTGGATACCTGCTGAAAACAGCACTCTTCATGGACGGTGGTCTACCGCTGCGACTGACTCCACGTCTCCAACATCTTAGTGCTTAACTTCATTGCGTGCGTCTATGTTTCTCCTCTTAATGGTAGTCTACCATGTTGACATCATTTGCGATGGCACTTCACTAAAATTAGGGGATTCGTTTCTTGGCTGCGGGGTTTCGACGGCTGGACTAGGGAGAGCCATTCAGCCATCGTTCACAGGAATATACACCGCTTAAAGCTCTTCGCAAGTCCGACGTAATGGGTCTCTTCAAGCTACTGGCGAGTGCCCTGGGTATCAAGAAAACGCAGGTCCGCATCCTCGTGGTAGGTCTAGACAACAGTGGCAAAACGACACTTGTGAACCATCTCAAGCCCAAGAAGAGTCAGTCACGTGAGGTCGTGCCCACTATCGGCTTCCAAGTGGAGGAGTTCACCAAGTCCAATTTGAACTTCACTGTTTTTGACATGTCTGGTCAAAGTCGCTACCGAAGCTTATGGGAGAACTATTACAGCGACGTGCAGGCGATCATCTACGTGCTAGACTCCACAGACACCATTCGAATGTGCGTGGCCAAGGATGAGCTAGAGCAGCTCGTGGAACACAAGGAATTGTCCTCCAAGAAAGTCCCTATTCTCTTTTTCGCCAACAAGATGGACCTACCAAACGCACTTACACCCGTCGAGTGCATGCAGGTCCTTGAACTTGACAACCTGGGTAGCAAATCTTGGCACATTACGTACGTGAACAGACGTTCGTATCATATCCATGCGCATTAACTAACTATTGTTTGTTATCCCCTGCTTCTATAGTGCAAGCAACGCCGTTACTGGTCGCGGTGTGGAAGAAGGCGTTGAATGGCTTGCCGATCAGTTCGCAAAGGGAAAATCTCGGAAGTGAGTCGTGATAGACCTCGCGATCAGCTCGAGGTAAATCGAGTCATGCTAACCAATGTATTGCATTTTTAAGTTTTTATTTCATTCATCCTTGAGTCGAGAATTTTGGTTAACGCGGAAGATGACGTACGTCATTGGCAATAACGTGGACGAAAGAAAATAAGCTAATAGATTAAGGCATCGTAAGAAGGTAAAATGACCAGGTGAAGCCTGGAGGAGCCCTACTTACGCGACTATGTGTCTGGATGCCTACATCGACTGCTCAGCTACGGGCATCTTCTGCTGTTCATTGGACGAAGCATTGTTGGCCTTCGGAACAGGTAGGAACAACTTGAACTCAGGCGGAAGCTCTTCCTCGGAGTAAAGGCGGTCGGAGAAGTAGATTCGGCGGATGCGGCAATTGGCATGTATCTGTACACGGAGTGTTTCGATATAGTTGGTACCATACGCGCGCCTGGTAAAGTCCGAAAGGTTGAACTGGATCTGGTTCCAACCTTCATCTAGACGCATCGGCATCGTACAGATGAACGGTTTGACCCTCGTGGAGCTCTGATAGTTGCTCGCTCGGAAGCGACGACGCACATTCTTGTCGTCCAGCACCTGCACTTCAAAGGTGAAGTACTTTTTGAGGTTCTTGATGATCATCACTAGGAACGGCAGCTTGATGCCCAATGTCTTAGCTGGTTGTGCCGGACACGTAATGAAGTTGGTACTGACGTTCGTGCCCATGATCTCCAGCACTGACGATTGAATGTCTTGGTCCGTAATGCGTTTGATGTGACCATTGCGCACTTGTTTGTCCCAAATCTGCAGTGGTTTGCTCCTGTCATTGATACAGATGTAGAATCGCCAGGTTAGATCAACGTTTAATAAAAAAAACTTCGCATGAGCATACCCGATGCTGTAGAGAATGGACAGGAAGCCCGACTGGAAGGTGTTCTTGAACATGGCGCACGGCCAACGCGTGTGCAGCAGTGCGTCAAGAATGCAACAGCAAGCAAGGACGGTTATGACCTACCGAAATGGCTCGTGTGCCGCTTCAACATCGCAGGGAGTTTCGGCGCTTTTTGATTCGTCGATATTCGGGTCGTTTCTATTGGTAGATAATGAATTTGGTGTGTGGCACATGATAATTGATGTCACTGCCAGTAGTTTGCTAGCCGTCATGGCATCAGCAGTGCGTGTGCTTCTTCCGGCCGAGCCTTCAGCCTGTACAGCGAGATCTCCCAAGCGTCGACGTTTAAATGAAACTACAGATGTCGTACTTCAAGTGGATACAGAAACTACTGAAATTACTGCTTCCGTTGATGTGAAAATGACAAATGAAGACGAAGATGAAGGCTTGAACTTAAATTATCATGTTAAATGCGCCGAATGCGGTGAGAAGTTCAAGTTCGCGACGGAATTGGTCACGCACAGTCAAGAAACCCGCCACCGACCATTTGTCTGTCAGCATGAAGGCTGTGATAAGCGCTACTCAAAGCGAGAGCATTTGACGCGTCATGTCGAGACGGTTCACGTGCGCGGCACAACACAGTCACTTGAGGAGCGTAAACCGTTCAAATGCGAGCTTTGTCAGACCAGATTCACGTACAAGCATGGATTGACACGACACATGAAGCGCTCACATCGAAACGTGAATATTCCCTTCGAATGTGCGGAATGTTTGATGGCGTTCAAGAAGAAGAGTGAACTCCAAGCTCATTCGTACGTACATAATGGTGTGCTACCTTTTGAGTGTGAGGACTGTGGAGATCGTTTTCTGAAAAGATTCTTGTTGAATCGTCATCAGCGAACGCATCAGGTTAATAAAGAGGGAGACACACAAGTTTACATGTGTGATTGCGGTGAGATATGCTTTGATGAAGACGAGCTGAAGAATCACAAACAAATTGAGCACAGCAGTGGGGACAAAGAGGACACTGTGGATGTTGCTGAAGCGAAGCCTACACATGTATGTCTTGTGTGTGATCAGACCTTCAGTCGAAAGCAGTATTTGCGTGCCCACCTGCGCACGCATTTCGAGTCGCTGGATGACCGCAAGCAGTACACGTGTCCGATGGACGGATGTATCAAAACCTACACGCGCAAGTCGAACCTGATGACACACTACAATGCAGTGCACGACAAGCGCAAATCGAAGCGTTTTGTATGTCCGCGCGAGGGTTGCACTGCACGGTTCGGCTACAAGACTGTTCTGAAGCACCACATCGAGAGCATTCACGACAACCCGAAGCCGCCAAAGCGACGCGAGCGGAAGTCTGCAGGTATTCTTGAACGTGCACTTGGTGTGAACCAAGTTGGTGAGCAAGTAATGCGTGCTACGGTGTCTGTGGATGAGACCACCGCATCAACAGTTGATGAAGAAGAGAAGGAGGCAATAGAACAGTCATAAACTGCCTCATAAAATTGTAGAGCATATATTTTATTTGAACCATGATCAATGAGAGCTGATCTGAAACGTGTACTACTGGTAATACATGCACGTCGTCTTTGAGGGATCCTGTTGGTAGACTACCTCTAGTGCATGTAGTTTGCAACTTAATAGGCCAGTAGCCTGCTTGACGTTGATGCTGTTGTGGGGTCTGATACATGCAGTAACCTTGTACCATTCATCACTCCTGCGTGAATAGCACGGAAATCGCAATGCAAGGATTTTTTCACGCAGTTTCTGTTTATTTTGCTCGCTAGAGAGCTCTAGACGGTGTTGTCACACAATCTAGCTGCCTTCCCGATACTAACTTACACCTTGGGGCCGAACTTGGAGTAGTCCGTGACGTCCGCGGACACATACTTCTTGAAGTTCTCCTGGAACATGCCGGCGAGCTTCTTGGCCGTGGCGTCGTAAGCTGCCTTGTCACTCCACGCCTCACGCGGGTTGAGCACGTTCTCAGGGATGTCGCCGAGCTTCTTGGGCACGCTGAAGCCGAAGTTGGGGTCCTCAGAGAACTCGGAGTCCTTGATGGAGCCGTCAAGGATGGCGTCAATGCAGGCACGCGTGTCCTTGATGCTCATACGCTTGCCAACGCCGTAGCCGCCGCTGGTCCAGCCCGTGTTGACGAGGTACACCGACGTGTTGTGCTTCTGCAGCTTCTTCTGCAGCAGGTCGGCGTACTTGGTCGGGTGCAGCGGCAGGAAGGCAGCACCGAAGCAAGCGCTGAATGTAGCCGTGGGCTCCGTCACGCCACGCTCCGTACCGGCCACCTTGGCAGTGTAACCAGACAGGAAGTGGTACATGGCCTGACCGTCGCTAAGCTTGGACACGGGCGGCAACACACCGTAGGCGTCGCACGTGAGGAACACAATGTTGGACGGGTGACCGCCGCTCGAGGTGGGCTCGTGGTTCGGGATGTGGTAGATCGGGTATGACACACGGCCATTCTCCGTCTTGGACGTGTTGTAGAAGTCAGGCTCCTTGGTCTCAGCGTCCACGTACGTGTTCTCAAGCAGAGCATCACGCTTGATGGCGTTGTAAATATCCGGCTCGTTCTCGGCGCTCAGGTTGATGGTCTTGGCGTAGCATCCACCCTCAAAGTTGAAGATTCCATCATCGTCCCAGCCGTGCTCGTCGTCACCGATGAGGTAACGGTGCGGGTCAGCCGACAGAGTCGTCTTACCCGTACCCGAAAGGCCGAAGAACAGAGCAGTGTCGCCGTTCTTGCCCTTGTTGGCCGAGCAGTGCATGGCCATGATGCCGTCGAGCGGCAGCCAGTAGTTCATCATGGAGAAGATACCCTTCTTCATCTCACCACCGTACCACGTGCCACCAATGACAGCAACATCCTTTTCAATGTTGAAGGCCACGAACACCTCCGAGTTGAGGCCGTGCTTCTTGTAGTCCTTGTTGGTCACCTTGCAGGCGTTCACAATGGTGAAGTCCGGCTTGAAGTTAGCGATCTCCTCCTTGGTCTGCGGACGCAGGAACATGTTGGTGACAAAGTGGTGCTGCCACGCCAGCTCCGTGATGAAACGCACTTTCTTGCGCGAGGCCGGGTTGGCACCAGCGTAACCATCAAAGACGTACACCTTCTCGGCCGAGCCGTAGTGGTTGGTCACAGTCTCGTACAGCTCGTCGAACACCTCAGCGCTCACGGGCTGGTTGATGTCACCCCACCAAATGTTCTTGCTGGAAGGAGCCTGGTCCACAATGTACTTGTCCTTGGGCGAACGGCCCGTGAACTTGCCCGTGTCAATGGTGTACGTGCCGTTCTTGACGAACTGGCCCTCACCGTTCTTCTCCTCGTGGGCAGCAATCTCATCGTAGCTCAGGTTGTGGTGCACCTTGGTGTTGGCGCTCGTGATGCCGAACTTCTCGAGGCCGAGCGACGAAGCGCTGGCATTGGCGAACGTACGCAGGGCGAAGCTGTTCGAGAAGGCAGGCGACGACTGCGCCAGCTTCATGGCTCCCAGGCGCTGCACACGCAGACTCGCGCGCAGAGCAGACGTGAACATCTTGAGGTCTCGAGGGCTTCTTGGACGAAGGAAGTGTGCTGCGGAAGCGGCGAATTGAGATGTGAGGAAAGATATAAGGTCGCTGACGTTGAGGAACTCAATTGGCGGATGGGGATTGGCAGATAAAGGCTGCGCCATTTGGCCAATCTCAGCCCTATCCGCAGTATGATTTTCAGCCTATGAAGACACCATTTGAGCCAACATACGCGCTGTGATTGGTCAGCGATGTCGTCGTTTGCGCGCCATGGGATCTGATGGCATGAAACGGTCAACTTCAACCGGCTTTTGCGTACGTGGCCGGGCACAGCGGTGGCATCGGCCCGCTGCTGGCCACCGATGCCGTCGTGTTCGGCGGCGCGAAACATCGGCGCGTCACGCATGGCGTCTTGCAGTTTGTGCAGCAAAGCGTATGATCCGACAACAACTGGAGGCAGTCTGCCAGCTTTCCTGGTGGAGCCAGCGGCGACACTCGCGCGACCACCAACTTGGAGATCAGCTCGCTGCTGGGCAGGACAACCGTGCTGGATGCATGGCCTGCTTGCTTGCCACCATCGTCGGCACGCGTGACGCGCGTCTATCGCGAGGACGTAGTAATCGAGAGCAGGACAGATTTGAAGACCGCACTTGGCTTAGACTCGAGCCAATACATTTACCGCTTAGTAAGATTTTTTACTTCACAGTAGGGGAGTAGCCTGTCTGTCCGTCCGTCTGTCCTTCGGTCACGCCCCTTTCTAGCCGCCTTAACCTCTGTTTCGGCATCTTTTGTGAGC
>PCFV01000556.1:0-20651 GCA_002812785.1 Phytophthora litchii | reverse complement strand
AGGAGCTGACCGAGATGTCGTTTGCTAGGAATTGGATAAGTAGGATCATTCCATCTTACCAGGACTTCCACGGTCCTACGATTTCAATGGACACACTGGTTTTCATGTTCCTACGATGACTCTGAGTACCCAGAGCATCTGATGAGATATCGTTTGGGTAATACGATTCAATGCGTAAGTACCTAAAGCGTATCCTCAAAGCAAGCGGTACGAGACTCGCAGGAGTTGAGACACCTGGAGTTCTGCTACGAGTCACATTAATTGATCATGGCTAGCGGGAAAAGCTGATAACTGGAAATTGATTTCACAAGAGTTTGACATCTACAACATTAGCTATCAATTCATTGTTCCCCATGGCCTGAAAAAACATGGGGAACACGTTCGAGGAACACTGTCAACAATAACTGTGAAGCGTAGACTGAGACCAGCGTAGCGAATGTCTTGTGTTGCGTGTCCAATCCGATTCGCACTGCGATTGTTGTCATTATTGTGTTCATCGATAAACTCACGACAACGAGCACAGACTAGTAAAGGTGCGACGTAGTATAAGTGAGTGTTGTTGAGGTCGTAGCTTTGTGCGTTGAGTGGATCATCACGAACGCCCGTGTCATCCGACTTTCAATCCAGCAAAGTGTGGTTGATCAGCATTAAAGGCTAGTTGATACCAGTGTGTAGCTCGTAGTCGTCTTTGGTTAGCCACTGCTTGAATGAATTTCTGACAAGTAGGCCGACCGACCGTGAGGGATCCTACATTACACGACATACCAATGATGCCCTCGTCATGACCGCATCGTAACATTTATCTTCAAGACACCACCAAATGTGGCATACGCTCACGTCTCATCAAACGCTTGAAACTTTTATTTGAAAATGTTCAGCTCAGCGCACGGTAGGACCCTGAAGGTGCTGTCGTTCCCTCTGTGCGTCGGGAGTCTGAACTTGATACTATGACTTATATCGTACGGGAACCAATTTGGCAGTCTATTATAATACATGGATCGAAGGTACATCTACCATTGTCAAGTGACTTTGGAGATCACAGAGTGAGCCAAACAATGACACGCTAAGCATTGGGGCACAGCTGCCCAACTTCCAACTTGTGGATTTGGTGCCAAGATTCACGAATCTGTTAGCGACTGCACCAAAGCCTGGTAGGTGGATCCCTGCATCTCCGTCATCGACGCCAAGGTGATCACCGTACCACTCGAATCGCAGTCAAAACTGCAGGCGCAAACTGGTTGCGATGCCCCCTTGATTGTAGCATCGAACTGAGTCCTAGGATCACTCGACATAATCAATATCGAGCACAGCATGAATCCAAGTCCAGCTCAAAACTTGGACACTTCGGACTCGAACCGACGAAATGACAATTCCCGGACCCCAATGAGGGACAAGCGGAAGACGAAGCGGTTCATCTGGACAGACGATTTACATATACGATTCGTTTCGGCAATATTTGAATGTACGTTCCTTTCAAGTTGTTTTCATGCAGGAGAAGTGACCATTGTGTGTGTTTTAGTGGGGATGAAGAACGCGTCTCCCAAAGCTCTTCTAGCTGTACGTTGAGTTCTTATATTCGAGCGAGTCCCATTGATCTGACTGTTGGATGTTGTTAGTTAATGGAGACCAAGTGCCCGACGGAAGGATTGACGACAGAGCATATCAAGTCTCATTTGCAGAAGTATCGGATCAACCACGAGCGTTCGCAAAGACTCAATGAGAAACGGAGTTTCAAACGTCATCGACGACAGATTCAACAGAGAGAAGTTGATGAAGACGATCTGCTTGTTCCGATCGCTGTTGGGGTGCCGACTACGACTCAATCACAAGACACCAGTCAATCATGGAACGTGTGTGATGCACTACTGCGTCATGACGAGGTGTCGGAGCAGAATATGCACTCGACCATGCAGCAGAGGATGGATTTCCATCGAGAGCTGCTTCTTACACGAAGTGTTGAGGTTGGGTCGGGGCAGTCATGGGCCACCAGAATGAACAATTTAGACAGCACGAGTATGGCTAACACAACAGACAGCAACTACAGCGACCAACCGAATACGGAAGATTCAAGCTTTCTTCAAGCTTGGGCCAACGCCGAGCAACTCCGACAGCAGGAGGAGCAAGTCTATGGTCGTCTACATGAGCAACAGCAGAGCCTTTTCCAGGACCGGCAAGATGTAATGCCAGTTGCGGCATTCACCATGAGTGCGTCAAAACCTGAGTCTTCACTGAAGAGTTCTAACGAAGACATGAACGACGATGGCGGAGTGGACCTTTCGAGCTGGGGGAGACTCAGTCTGACCGTAGATTCTGATGACGAAGTGTATTTGGTTTCCTAGGAGAGTCAAAGGTAGCGTAGATAACCTGTTTAGAAATTGGTTCTCAAGTTGCCAAGTATGAAAATCACTGTTGCACTAACAACTGCCTCGATTGACAAGGAAGAACGAAAAAATATGTACGTGTAGTATTACTACGACAACAAATACCAACTAGCTCATCATGTTTTGAGGAAGTCAAAGAGCTCGTCGTCTTCAAGGCCCACATCGAATGGGTCCCAACGATGGAGATCCTCACCAATGCCATCACTCTTAGATTCCACCTGCTCCTCAAATGGATCGTCAATCAACGTAGGAAGCGAATCGCATGGCAGAGTCTGAGGAACAGAGCCTGACACATCGGGTAATGTCTGGAGATGATGTTGCGATCCCTCCATGGTCTCAAATTGTTGTTTTTGCTGTAGTCGAGATGCCAATTGTCGCTGGTGGATTTGTTGAGTACTCGTCCATGCTTGCTGAAAGGCACTTGGCTCAGGCTTTAGAACGCTTGCTCGATAGCAGTCACTGTATTCTCTGCCTTTCCAGTCTCTCAAGTCACTACGTGAATACAGGCCTCCAGACTTACGCAGATACAACAGTTAATCTGCCTTGCACGAAGACTATATGCTCTTATCAGTTTAGTGGTGTCTAATAGTGCAGCGGTATTCACTCTGGATTCGTTGTCCGCATCAAGCGATGACTGCGTAACTCGCGCGATCTGATGGGGTGCAGGAAATTTAGTACTGCAAGCAAGCAGACCGACCTGGTAACTTTGCTCTCTACTGTACTATAGTACAGTCTGTAGGCCCTCCTTGAAGGAGTCCTTCATGTCATGACTGCATTCGATATTATCGTTAGAGATTTGCTCCGTCCCCATATCTGAAATGAAAGTAAACTGTTTAACAAGCTGAGCATGCTGGTGCACTCAATGCAATTACTATCATACCCACATCATGGTGCGTTCCGTGACCACCCGGACTTTTGTTCACCTACACACGTGACCACTACAAGTACAGGTTTCCATTGCGGGCTTCATAGCGCTTTGCCTGCCACTCCTTCGCCAAAGCTGCAACTCTACCTGACGAAGAAAGATGGAGCGTGGCTGAATGAGACTGACACGGCTGCTGTGACGTTCGCTCACACTAGCGGGGAACCTGTGATGCTCGATGTGAATGGAAACCTGCGTTGCTTTGAGCTGATGAACAGTTTGTTGTTTCTCAAGAATACCAACTACTTTGGCGAGAATTTTCAACTGGGTCCGGAAAAGCCTGTTCCAGCTGTGGTGACCGATTCGATCAAGAAGAGAAAGCTCGCTGAAATAAAGGACTTAATTACACCATCTTCGTTCGCAAAATATAAGGGAAGTGGCAGTTGGGTGAAAAGGTTGAAAAAACTCGATGGTCAGGTTGAGTGTCATCGCGTTGAAGGTCCTGACGATAAATCACCGATTCCGATTGTGCTCTTGAACGAAACGTTCGCAAGATTTGAGGGAAATCGCAAGCAGATCAAGTTCAGTCAGAACGACTGTGAATTTGTGAGGGAACTGTACCATGGTTTATCCACTTCTTACGACAACGAAGCAGCATTTGCAGCGAAAGCGCGAGAATTGCTAACAGACTATTTGCTCGCTGACAACCCAGCCTCGACGATCACACCGGCGCTTGTTGATGGATCAATGTCGGATGACTCCTATCGTTTTGGAGAAACATTGCTACTTAATTTGGAATGCAAACTCCAAAAAGGAGACGGTGGTGGGGATCCAACAATGCAGAACGTTGCGTACTACATCAAGAAATTACCAATCGTGATCGACCGTCAATCCCCATGATTCTTGGTGGACATTTGTGGACTGTTCATAAGTGTGTTTGGAATTGTAAACACGAGCGACGAAGATGCGATCTGCGAGCCTATAGTCATAAGCTTCCCACTGTTTTTTTCGACAACGAGTGGTTGATGATATCGTTGACTCGCATGTGCGCGTCATGGAAGACTGCTGTGCAGGAACTGACGGAAGCGTGCAAACGGCTCAGTGCGAACCGTCAAAACCGTCCAACTTGTGTGCGTGCAACTGCTCTCGATCGCTTGAAATTCCCGTATAAAGATTCTTTCAAATGCAACGGAGCAGACATCTCATTCCAGTATGTCGAAGTGATTCAGCAGAATGTTTTTAAGGCGTGCCATGCTGGAAAAAACGTTATTTCGCCAAGTGATACGGGAAGGAAGTCCATGAATATTGTTCGAGCGCCGGATTTGCTCCCGAATTACTGTTCTGCGAACCATTACAAAATGGTCGGGTTTTCGTCGTTATGGAATAACTTTCATTGGTACCCCATCGTCAGGTCAATGGTGCTATAGCTCGTGATCAACTGCTCAAGATCGAAAACACTATAAAGGATGTCCATGGCGATCTTTGGGAGAACAGCGTCATGTGGGAACCGGTCAAGAATCGAGTCGTATTGATCGATTTCGATTGGTCGGGAAACGATGGTGTCGATATGTATCCACCATTTATGAATGCTAAAATATCATGGCCATCAGGAGCAGAGTGTAGTGAGCAGCTTCGAGTTACTCATGATGCGTATTGGTTTGCTTCGATAGCTGCCCGATTGACTTGATCCTCTGTCTGGCATTCTCATTTATCATCCGTATTTCCTACTTGAATCAAGAAGACTTAAAAAGCAAAAATATTATAGTAAGATCTAATCATCATGCGATGAGTTCGATGAACGGTTGATGTACATATGCACGCGTGACTGTCAATATTCATCTGGATTCCCGTGAGCGACCTCAAACTTCTCTGCAGAGAATGAAGGCATCGTTCTCAGTTTGTTTGGTGTTTTCCTGATTTTGTTGGTGTTTTGGTCAACATGCTTTGGTGTTTACAAGATTATTCTTGGTCAAAACCTGGTAATCAACACGGGCCTCGATGATTTAAGCGCATCGCTATCGCGCAGTCGCTGATTCGAGCACATCAGCACAGTATGAACCAAGACATAAGTGAACTGGCGGAGTAAGTTTTCGTATGAAGTCGGGGGGGATTGATGGTATAATGCCTGCCTTGGAGACTTTTTATCAAGTGAATCGCCACTGTCGGGTACCGAGATCTTTTACAGTGCCATCAGATGATGCATGGCCAAAGGAAACTCATGGCGTGAAACTAGATATTCTGTAGCAACCATTCGTAGCCATACATCATATTTTACCACTCTTTCTTATCGAGAAATACGTTTAACCGATCATGTTCGACGTTACGATTCCAGTTTCTATGTGGGAAGTCCCATGTTGATTTTATTCGAGGTCGCATGGTCATTGAGATGTACTGCTCGAATTTATGGTTCCAGCTAGTACTCCTTGGGAGAAGAAAATCCGGGGTATTCCATTGGACAAGTTTGAGCAAAAAGAACCAGTTGTGAATAATTACTCCTTTTCCAATAGCTTTGAATGGAATCTAGTTTTCTAGAGAAGGTTACTTTCGTGGGTATTAGGGAGTACTTCGAAGTATCTATTTGTCGATACCAATTCGTGCTTGTATCGTTCCAAAGTGGAAACTTCTCGCATGGACTCGAAACGGGTATTTCCTTCTGTAGCATTTTCGATCTTATTGTCGCGCTTTATTTTTTTCAGTGGCAAAAACGCCATGTACTGTAGGTGTTACGAAATCCACATGTGAAGGTTTGAGTGGCGAAGTACTTTCACATTTACACTTTCGCAATTTCTTTAGAAAGCCAAAAACAATGTTTTGAGCAAACATTTCCTGACTTCAAGCAAACAACTTGTGTTCGAAGTCCATCGTACTTGTTCATGATCCATGAGCTGGTTTAACATTCTGCCGCAAGTTTTGAAAATGCCATCACAGCAGGTGAGTTGAAAATTGTAGTCACTGGGATGTCCTTTTCTCATGGGCAGGCTTGGTGGTTCGAAATATACTCCTTCGCGTTACTCTCGAGAATTTTGGAGGCTGCTTCTGCGAGCTTCATCAGTCTCCAGTACTGTGACCTCGTCATTTCATGCGGTTTCTCGTCAAGGCAACATAATGCACCTACCACAACCTTCTCAGGTTCTCCTGATTTTCCTGATCTCAAAACGGAGGTGACCGACACGGGGAAACCAGCGTAGAAGCGTAAACTGCGCAGGACCACTGGCGCGATATGATAGAAGCGCATGTCGGACTCGGCGTGACGAACCAATAATGGTTGGTCATCCATGACGAAGTGCTGACAAAATGTTTGTTCACGTGGATTGCCGCTACCAAGATCCCAATAGTCCGGTGCATTAGTTGCTAGTAACGTCACGACGTCTCGCTCCACCAGCGTGATGACACTGTGTGGACATCCCATTTCTGCGGCAGCAAGCGCACAAATCACGTTCAGCTCAGAAACATTGACAATATCATGAAGACGGAAGTGTTCAATGGCTGCCATGCGTACGTCTTCGTTCGCCGGGATAGGATAAACAATGGGCTCAGCAGGGTCATCCGAGCTGTCTTTGAGATCGACTATCGCTGGTAGCATTGGGTATGGACGCGAATTGGCACTGGCGAATTTACAGGCAGTCAGATCCTTTGGACACTCAGATACATTCAACGCTCGTTTTGCAGTCTCAACTGGGTCTGGACATTCGCCTATGGTTCGCAGAAGCTTTGCATTTTTATCAGCTTGAGCTTGAGCTCCTCGCTGTTCAATCAGTAGAAGTTGTTCGAGTACCATGAATGCTGCTTGACGACGTCCGGATGTGACATCACTTGAGTCATCGTCCACAATTTGAGTCAACAGCTCTCCAAGCTTCTGGCTGGACGACGATTCTGCTTCTTCAGGGAAACTCGAGAGTACTGACGTAGTAGTGAAAGAGTCGATGGACGACATGCTTGGATCGCAGAGGACGCGTTCGGGTCCAGACCTCACTGTCAGCATATGCTCATAGTCACAGGCGATGACACTCTTCACACAACGTGTACAGACAATAATGGAGGCTAAGCGGCCATTGTATGTTTCCAGCTTCTCCGATGACGAGCAAGTCAAGCACACGTAGTAACCACAGAGATAACAACGCACTCGGGGAATAAAGATCGTAAATCTTCGTGTGCAGCATGTGCAGCGAGGGTTGCGGACGTCAAAAGCCGAATGGTCTGCAAACACTTGTGCTCCGAAACGACGACGCCGAACAACTTGCGAGATCTCCGAGATACCACGAGCAAGACACAACAAGCGAGCTCTAGTAGCCTTTTTCGACATTACTGGGGAACCATCACCGTTGTCATTTACGTCTGGGTTGTGGACTGCATGAAAGGTAATTCGCACGTTGTGGCTCCCTGAAACTCGGTCAATCAAAAACGCTGCAGTCACGTCACGAAGTTGTGCAACACGCTTGGTTTTCTTCAAAGCAAGCCGAGCTGGCAACGATTGAGACTCGTGATCATGTAGAGATCCTTGAGTTAGTGTAAAAGTTCTACTTTCGGGGTTAGACCGGAGCATTTCAGCGTAGCACCACTGCTCGTTTTTGCCGAAAATGCCGGAATGAACAAAGCTCGACGTCTTCACTTCTAGTTGTTGGTACACTGAATTGTCCTCGTAGGTATGGGGGCGATGAACGAACGGCACCGATCCAGCGATAAAGGCATCTCCGTATAGCCCCTTCATGGTGGCAGCATGCAACTCGTCCGTTGTAGCTCCTAGAGCACTAACCACCTCTTCAGCAGTAGCATCCAGACAAGCAAGAGCCAATACTTCATCCTCATATTTAAGCAGTGTGAAGGTTAACGATCGCTCGATACATTTCCAATGTGCGTGATGGTGCGGAAGGTGAGATGACTCTGCAATCTCAATGAAAGTAGCGAAGTCCACTCGGTCATGCGAAGCTTCAGCTTCGGCCATTAAGCTACGAAGAGCGATCAACAACGGAAGTGGCGGAGCTGGAGGTTCTCCATCGGTCGAGGAACTTAGAGCCGACTTGGTTTTTGAAGATGAAGGAGACGTAGCGTTCTTGGAGTTGTTGACGAGACGCAATTCACTGCGATGCGGCATGATGTAGTCCGCCTTTGAATTGGTGAATTGTGGAATGCCATCACATCGGATATGAGGCATGAAGGCTTTGGTGAGACCAACGCTGCCATTATTGCCCGCCTTATCGTTCGGCCAATGCACATCGGATACACTCGTACAACTCGTAATCTCCAAGATTTGGAGTACACCTTACCCAGCAATGTGGCTGTAGATCCATTCGATGATGACTTGTACCGCAAAGTTCTATCCCATAGCGTAATGCCATCAATGCAGAAACTATCAGCTTTAAATGACAGTCAGCAGATGCGAGAGTGAGCATTATGACACTCTGGTACACATATCGAGGATACTGATAAGCAATGAACAAGTATCTGCATACTGGGTAAAATGACCATCCCGTTGTCGCTCGTGTTGGTATCTCTTTATCCCCCTTTCGTTACTGTACATGTAGACCACTGCCTGAATTCCAGATCGCCTTTCCACTTAAAGCCTCAAGTGCGGGTCTCTAAAGGTGGACGAAGAATTGTTGCTCACCATTGCTACCTGTTCGAAAGTTGACTACCCTATTAAAGCCAGGAATCATGGTAATCAAGGGGTAACAAGTGACCGCCACATTCCAGGCATGCCTTCGTAAGTTGGTCAATATATGCCATAACAATAATTTTCTGACACCCACCAGATGTCCACAACCTCGACACCGGGGTGGATTCGAGTAACTATTATGCCTTTGCATTTAGGAGGAACACAGTGAATTAACAACACACAATCGAAAGTGTTGTGCCCTTCAACTTGAATTTGCCTAGCTTAACAAAGCTGGCGTTTCCCCAGCAACACCAGTTGTCTAATACCGCCATGCACGGACACATCTCCTTGATTTTTGTTCGTAGTACGCTAGATATTCGATCAAATATAAGAGAAAGCATCACTTCTCCTCTCAGCAAACTAACCTGCACTATTATGGTTTTCCAACAGGATGGATACTTGATGAAGCCATTCCATAATGCAGAGAGTATTGCGACTGACTCAGAATCAACCTACGCCTCATGTACCCGACAATATACGAAGCGAATTCGATGGAGTCATTCCTCCAAATGCAAGCCCGTCGTCGATGCATGGCATGGCATGCTGTACATGTATCCGGTTGGCCTGTTTTCGCCATTACACTCGATTTCGCTAAAGAACCGTATGCTTTCTGCGATCTTCCCGCGAAGCTTGCTCGAAACGTTAAGGATGTTCTCTTAGCGCTTTGCTGGTCAACGTATTGACCAGCACGCCATGATCGTGGGCCACAACACTCGCCTTTGTCTTTGCCCGTGCCATGAAGGAGCATTACATGGTCTACATTTGCTGTTACTAGACTCGCAAGGGTAAGATATCGCCAACAAAACGTTGCGACTTTGTGGCCGCCCGTGACCAGCACACTATGCGCAGCTGACGGGAGGGATCCGCAACGTTAGTATCGATGCTTACCAGCTAGACTATCGACATCTGTCGGTGCAGCATACCCGACGCAAGTGTTTCGTAGAATCGCCGAGCTACCTCGAATGGTTTTGGCTTGAAAGATCACACCGAGGTGGCCATCGATGCATTCGAACGGTGCTGGCTATCGTCTCATGGAAGAATTCCCACGCGATAGTTGATATCACATGACTGCTGCTGGGTTCGGCTTTCGATTCCGAAGAGAGAGCTGCCTGACCGGAGACTTGACTTGAAGGCCAGGGCTCTTCTTGCGTGGGACCTTATCATCCCACCGCCCCCGCCTCTCTTGACGGCCGTGTTGATCCAGGATCAATGATCCTGTCGCCACTCTCCGATTTGCGCGAGATGCGTCAATACTCGGACAGTCCGGCGCCGACCGCCGCTTTGGGGGCGTCGGTGTCGTCTTCCAACTTGACAGCGCCGCGCAAAGTGCGACTCACTGACCGTGAATTATTCGCACGCGTGCAGCAAGTGACGGTGCCCAATGGTCCAGTGGATCTCCGTAGACTTTCACCGAAGCGGGGATGGAAGCGTGTACGGGCCGGTGTGACGAGAGGCATGAACATGCACTTCCGGGTGAGACGTACAGCTACGACCGTCGCTCCGTTCCAGACACAGCAGTGTCAGGTTGTCGTAGGCGGCGAAATCAAAGCTCGAACGCCGGAACTATTGTCACTACTGCGAGCTCCTACCGAGAGTGAGAGCAATGCACTGCTAAAAGCACTGTACGGCTCGCAGTTCATCTACAGTTCACTGTTGCACTCGATCCCCAATTCGGATCGAGGGTCACTACCATCACCTCCACGAGGAAATGCTGGTCAACAACTCATGGTACGCACAGTGAGTTTCGCACATAAAGGACTATTCAATCCTTTCAAGCAACGAGCAGCTACTGCTACTCCGTCCGATTCAATAACGTCGGATTCACGCAGTTCGAACCATCAACGACAAAGTGCTCGAATCAAGAATGAACAATGTTGTTTTATTGAACTCTTGACACCTACACAGGAAGGATTCAAGCTCGCCTTCTGCACATTGGATGCAGCTGAAATTACGGCGGGGAAGGCACCACCTGAGCGCGTGATCGCGCTACATCCAATCTCCGGCTGGTTGACAGCGGAGCCGAAACCTGATAACCCGGGAACACTTGAAATCACCTTCCAAGCTGCATTCCCAGGCAACTTACCCGATGGTTGTGACTTTCGCGTTGCTCAAGCCCGACTATTACTTATTGCCAAAGGTATTTGTCGACTGGAAAAGGTACTCCGTCGACGACGTCGCATTCATCATCGTCAGCGCACAACACCAGGAAGAGTGTGGCAAGCGATTTTAAACCCATTTCGAGTTATGGGAGTTGTTGGTGCAGATGAAGAAGGATCAGGAGGAACTCATCACAACTGGCACTGTATTGCCTGTACACGATCGTTCCTCCCAACTCTGCGCAAGAAGTGGAGTCGTTGTGACTTATGTGCATATCGAGTATGTGCCGAGCCGCCATGTTGTTCTCAAGAGCGAGTTGCCATCTACAATCGCTATGTAGCGCCATTACTAGTATGCGCTCGATGTCGGGAATGCATTGATGAACGAGACACCTCTTACCGCGGTAGCGCGAACCTTTTGGGCAGTTTGACCGGAGATGTTCGATACACTGGTATTAGTCTGCGATTCACGGACCGAGAAAGCGAGCTTGAACCAGAGTTAGAGCTTGATCCGTCCGGTCAAAGTATCGAGCGGTGGGGAACGATCGGTACCCCAAACACAACCAGGCGATCCAGCGGGACGATGCGAAGAAAACGGAGAACTCAATCAGATCCACCCCCAATTCTGGGATTGGCCTTTTCAAGCTCTGGAGATGACAACAGTTCATCTGAAGCGGAGATTGCGCCAAAAGCGTGTACAAACACTAAGTGATTCACGACTCATTGTTCATTGTTTTTGTAGTAAGACAACAAATGAAGAAAAGTGTACGAACTAATGGCTAAAAAAATCAACAATGAAAATGTTATGATGTGCTGTTTCCATTTTGACCATGAGAAATCATGATGCAAGTTACCACAAACTCACGACTAAGTGGTCGCAGTATCGGATGTCGTTAATCAACTAAACCGCAATCCAACTAAAACGAAATGATCAATCACTATGTAGGAATATCCATAAATTCCTTGCGTTGCTTGTCTATCCATTCAGCTGATGAACGTTCGTAATCGCACTTGTGCGTTTGTTATCTGCAGAGACTGCGAAACCCTCCAACATTACGACAACGGAGAGTTGAAGACTATCCTCCTTTCCCATCGTCAATATGTTGATAATTGACCTTACAACAAGTTGATTTATCCGTCTAGACAGCAACCTTCATACGCGTGAGGGTGTCGTGCCACGAGCGACCTTCCTGTTCGTAATATGCATTATTGGTTTTGATGAGACTTTATTCGTCAGGTACCTCGGATTTGATTGGTCTAACCACTTCAACTTCCCACAAAGTGCGACACTAGTTCGCTTGTCGTGGGCCAAACTTCCATCACTATTGCACTTCTGACCTTGTAGCAATGCTCGTTCCAGTCTATAGCGTTTCGAGATACTCTCTAGGCTCAAGCAACTTGTGGACACCAACTGCAGGTCGAGAATTGCATATACATCATTAGAAGTTGGCTGGAATCACTGCTGACATCAGTCTGCCTCGCATTCTGGCAACGTTAGGAAAAGCCCCTTCCTCATGTAGAGATTGGTTTTGTCCTTGGTGGCATGTCTTCAACTATCGTCTAATGATGACAAAATCAAGCTGCAAAGCAGGAACAAGATCTCAAAACACCGTAACATTGAAGAGATGTGTTTTTACCTGCTTGAGGCCTTACGACGCTCACGACCGTCAGTCTCCTGCCATGCGATGTTCACTAACTCGACGGGTAGTAATGCTACTACGCCAGAGTTTGATTCACGCTTCGCCTGTCGTCATCGGTTTGTGTCTTGCAAAAGGGCCGCAAGAGTGGGAAACTATTTCGTTGACATGTCGGAAACCTCTTAGCACGGGAATTGCTGAACGCTCATGCCTATCTGTTTCGACAGTGTTTGCTGTATCACTTGCCCGCACGATACAGCTCACAGTCGAATAAAGCCATCTTGTAATCGAGTATGATCCCCCATAACCCACTCTTGTGTTCGGAGACCGGCGTTACGTAGATTCTGGAATGGAGGAAGATGGCAACCCGCACCAAATTGAGGCGTCCAAGCACATATCACCACGACGTTCGTTTGACGACTGAAGAATCACCAATGGACGCAACCTCATTCTTGAGAACAAGCGGCTAGTGCGATGCCGGCCCTCTCCACATCGCACCGACCAACGATCACAGCACCACTGAGCCGTATGCTCCAATCTCAGGCATTACCTTTCGATCCATCATTGAATGCAGCAGCTCCCATCAACGACAACATGCTGTTCCGCCATCAGCAAATTCTACTACACGTTCTTGTTTGGTAAATTTAAACGGAACGAGATAATTCACCAACGTCTCGAATGTTGTTGAAGCTGCTGGCCAAGTCGGTAAATCGTTTGAAGACATGACGTGCTTCAAATCTGTTAGGAATCTCTCGTAATTGACGAAGCACATCGGTAGGAATTCAAACGAAGGAACGGAGGCATCGAGTCAATCGTAACATTCGTCGCTTTGCCGCCTGTCCTCATGGACCAGTGATATCACTGCACGATCAAGGCCTCATCGTCTCATGCGAAACGCTAGGAGTGAGCCGCTGCTGCAGGCACCAACATCGCACGTTGACACACTTTCCGCCACGCTCCAGCTGACGAGCGCTTATTGCGTGGGGCTCAGACCGGTACTGGCCCGACACGGTTTCGGCCGTGCCGCACCCTTAAAATTCCTCGGCCATTCCTTCTACACTTGCCCGGGAGCCGGCTCGCCTAGCCAGTCCAGCGCTTTGCTGGCTGCAACTAACCACGACTCGCGCTCAGCCCGTTATGAACTATTCCTCAATCTGCGCTGAACACGACGCGTCTCTGGTTCAAAAATGGTGACAACGGTTTTAGGTGGTGGGGCAGGAGCGTTGTTCACCTCGGCCTCCCCGCGAGCGATGGACATGCTCGAAACCGCGGGTCTCCACGGCTCGCGGGGGCTGTTCGCAGCACCGGACTGCTGTAGTATTCCCGGGTGTGCACGGATAGCCCCAAATACGGCGAACACAACCCGAAAAGTGTCGGTGAACGATGAAGAGCTCCGACGACGAGTGGAAGGTGTTCACATCACGACCGACTTCAACAACGCCCTTGCAAATGTGTCACTGCACGGTTGGAAGTGGAAACGTGACTGCAGAGCATTCTCAATGTTCACACGAAGCATCACCAGCGGAAGTGGTGCGACGGTGGCTGACGCACAAGTTTTAGCTATGGGCACGGTCTCCGGTGGCCGAGCACTGGAGAAATTGGTGTCCCTGATGAGAACGCCCAATGAGAGCGCCTTCAACAAGATAATGCAGGAGCTGTATAAGCGCGACTTCATCTACGGGTCATTGGTTCATGCATCGGATAATACCATGCCCGGTGATGGGAGTTTAACGACGGTCAAAACTTGCGCTTTTGTACGCTCCAAGCGGTTCTCCCACAAGAAAAACGAGCAAATGTGCTACATTGAGCAGTTTCGACCGACTAAAGATGGGTTTGCTGTTGTATTCACCACGCTACCACAACACGAAGTGCTGGCAGGCAAGGCCAATGGTAAGCACGTCGATGAGTTATGCCCATTCCGTGGTTGGCTACTTGTCGAAAAAGCTCCCGAAAGCAAGGCCAGTGTCCGCGTGCTCTATCATGCTGGTGTCGATCCCGAGTTCATTGATGACAATAACGCCAGCCTCGGTCTTTGCTCAGCCAAAACGACAGCTGCGAGACTTCATCGACTTGCCAAAGGAATCTGCCGACTGGGTGAAGTGCTTCACCAGCATCGCCGGAAGGATAGCGTGAAAGGCAAAACGGGCAACAGCAACGTTCGTGAAGTGAACACCGACGTTTCCAACTCGCACTGTGTTGCCTGCACTTCCAAGTTTGACTTGCTGCGACGGAAACGGCGATGTGGTCTCTGTGCCTACAACGCCTGTTCCAAGTGCTGCTACCGCGAACCCATGATTATCTACAACCGCTATGCAGCTACAATCCAGTTTTGCGCCAGATGTAGAGAATGCATGGTTGGAGGCGAGTACCCGCATTTGAGACTCGCCGCTCGACGCCACAGTTCGCCGGGCATGGACACTTTGGTTGACATGAGTCGGTAGCATCCTCAGTTGAAGAGGAAGGAGCATTTGCTCCATTTGTGAGTACTATGTTATAGTGATAGGGTTTAGACCGTACAAATACATGCCCCTAGTCTAGCTTCCAAGCGTTGATATGTTCATTTTATCGACAGTCTCAGAGAATTCGGCACTAACATCATTTGGCATGCTGGAATCGGATGTGAGATCCACATACTGAGTGAGAGAACGTGCGAGACCATTTCGGCTGGCCACTTCCGACCGCAGTGCTCCATCATTCATCGATTCAGTCGCCAAACCAAAATCATCATGGAATTGAGTTGCGAGAGCAAGCTGAGTGCCTTTGTACATTAGGCTGTTCATGAGTCCCTGTCATCAAAACCTCAAGGCACGAGCCTGTCCCGTTATCGTTGCGGCACAGCAAATTCAAGACACGTTCTGTCGGCTGTACAGTGCTTTTTTTTCGATATCCATTATATATATCACGAACCTTTTGAATTTGACTCGTAGGTTCGTACCACTAGTTTTGCTCATTCATTATCGAGTTTCACCAACGTTCATACTGCGACCGCAATTAGCAGCAAAGAAAACTCGTGAATGATGCCAGCTTTGTCGGTTTTTGTCGGTTGATCGACCATAATTGATCGACCATAATTTTTTTGTTTACCTTAACGAAATACTATGCAGACACGTCTACACCTCTATGTCGTACACTGTAGAATATCTGCCTATTCTCCGACAATTTGTTGTAATCTCCACAGCATCACCATATTTTCAACACTAGTAACAATTTACTTACAGTGTTTTGCATGCTTCTGCTTGATGCCTATCTAAACTAAAGATCACAAGCGTTGAGCTGCTTGGATATTACGTGGGAGCGTCCTGCCGCATCCATCATGGAAGTACTAATTTTGAAGCCATAATTACTTATAACGAGCACTCAGAAGTCTTGGATAAGAAATTTGATACAACGATTCATCTCGGACTTCATTCTTGGATCAATTGCAGTTATGAAAATGCAGCACCGTCTGGATGCATCAAGGCTAACTCGGAAAGCCAAAACCATTCGAAGTAGCCGCAACTCGACAAAACGCTTGCGTCGGGTATGTCATGACGACAGATACTGATACGTCTAGCTACCTGGTAAGCATCGATATTAACATTGCACGGGTAGCTCAGTGTACTGGCCACAGGCAACCACAAGATCGCAACATTTCGAGCACGGTGGCGTTTCAAGTCCAGCAACATCAATGCAGGGTAAAGGCAAGTGTTGTGGTCCATGATCATGGCGTGGTGGTCAATTTATTGATCAGCAAAGCGCTAGGAGAATACCTTCAAGGTTTCGAGCAAGCTTCGCGGGAAGATCGTGGCCCACAGCGAATACAAGACGGAGGTACATTTGAACTCGCGGGGTTGTAGCGGCGATCATCAATGATGTAGCCTCGATGTTCGATTTACACGACTGTTATTTACTTGCGCTGTAACCCCTTGTTGCATGTTACCAGTTCAACGCGTTGACCACCCTTACCAGTTCACTTGATACCCCCACCTGCTCAGTTTTAAGTATGACGCGAGAGCGCGTTTCCAACGAACGCCATCGGCTTCGTTTCAAGAACTCAGCACCAAATTGCTTCCTCGGGTTTGAGAAATCTCAAGTGTCAAGTATTTTACTGGAGTCAGCAGAAGCCGTGAACTTAGCGTTAAAACTCCTGTTGGGTTTCGTCCTTGTTGAGGATCCACGTTACATCTGAAAGCCTGTCTAATGTAGCTGAAATCTGCAACGAGGCATCAAGCACTAAAGTTAAAAAATAGTTTGAGCTTGTCTTGTGTCGCCGCGACGAAGGATTTCACAAAAGTGATTGTTTCTTCTAACCTGAAGCAACCGAAGCCAATCTAGTTGTCGCGTTTCGCGCTATGCTCACAATGCTCTGTAATAAACTGGGTCTGTCTGAAAGAGTTCAGTGTCGACTTCCAGTTTGGAATTTCCAGACTGTCGCCAAACCTTGACAACCATGGCCGCAACCATGATGCTGAAGCTTAAATCTAGTAGACTGTCCACTGCGATGACTTGAATCGTTTCCGAGGTTGCCACTCCTTCAGGTGATCGCGCGGTGACAGTATCTCATTCTTTCGTGGCGGCTGCAAGTGCATGTAACGTAGAGCTGTCTGCAATCCGTAGCCTTCAATTGCCTCGTCTTCTGCATAGGGCGAGCCTTTGCATATGAAGACAGCGTTCGCCTGTGCCTAAGCTGCCCTCGCACAACTTCGAATCGAAAGCGAATTGGACCGAGCTTTGCAGTTGGACACTCTCCGATTTGCCTCCTGCGAGGCCACTGGTGACTGGAATGCGAGCACAGCTCCATGTCCGACACGTAGCTGCTCGATCTCCGGTGGTGGCACGGAGTAAACACCGAAGCCGTCTCCGTTCGCACCCCAGCCACAGCACAGTGACGCCACCATCCGTCAGCTCTGCGTCGTTGCGACGAGCTGTTCGAGTCGATGACCAAGAGCTCTTCCGCCGTACCAGACGCGTACAGCGCTGGCAGGACTTGTCTCGTAATTGCGATGACCATACGACTAGCAATTTGGTGAGCAAAGGTTGGAAATGGTGGCGACAAAAGAAGGGGTTCGAGCTCTACACCAGACAGTCTCCGATGATCAGCGTCTCAGGTGCTCCAATTGGATCGCAAACCATCCCGTCGTTGTTGGACAGCGAGGTCTTGGCAGTGGGCAACTTGGCATGCTCTGTCGATCAGCTGGCACCACCTCTGCGATCTCCTAGTGAGAGTGACTACAACTCGCTTATGCACTCGCTTTACGGCTCGGACTTCATCTACGGCTCGCTGGTGCACAAAGCCATCTTTCGTCGCAGGTCGCGCACTAACAGCGATGATACGGCGCAAGAGCGAAAGAACCCAATTGATGATCGAAGCAACCAGCTACTGGTGAAGACTTGTGCCTTCGTGCACACCTCCATGTTCGACAAGAAGAACGAGCAAATGTGCTATGCGGAGCTCTTCTCACCCACGTCTAGTGGTGGGTTCCGTATTTCAACCTGTTCTCTAGCCGGTCGGGAAGTGATTGCTGGTAAGGTGCGAGCACCATTGCGTCGAGCGCTGCATCAGTTGCACCCATTCAGCGCATCGTTATCTGCCGAGCCGGCCAGCTCGGGCGTACATATTGTGTTTCGAGTTCGGTTTCACCGCTCAGAGAGTGATGGATCGTGTTCGCCTAAGGTGATCAACGCGCGTCTCTGGAAACTTGCCAAGGGCGTGTGTAAGCTCGGGAAACTGGTGGATGACAGACGTAGATTGAGCAGCAGTTGTGTGAGCAATGCTAGTGCTGGAGGTCCACGGAACTCGCGCTGCATCGTGTGCACGCGCACTCTGTATCACATCTTTATGACGCGGAACTGCAGTCGCTGCGAGCTATGTTCTTACAACGTGTGCAGTACATGTTGCTCCCAGCAGCATGTGGCTATCTACAACCGACACGTAGCACCATTGCTAGTGTGCGTCCGCTGTTCGGAGAGTCTCGCTCGTGACGAATTCGATAGCCAGCTGCGAACCGTGAACCCCGTGTCGAGATCCATTTAACTAAGTCCTGCCAACAACCATTTCGAAAGGAGAAATGGGCTACTGGGCAGGACGCTGTAGTCTAATATCTTCTTGAGAGTGGCGTCCGCATCACTCAATACTGAATTAATAAGTAACAACACAATCGAAAATAATGGAGTGCTTGCTCCGGCATAAATTGATCAATACAAGTCGACAGCGCATGTATGACATCGACGGATGCTTCGGCTGTCGTGATTCGCACGATCTAATGAAATGCATGGAATTTAGTACTGCAAGCAAGCAGACCGATTGCGTGCGCCTGGCAACTTTGCTCTCTACTGTACTATAGTACAGCCTGTAGGCCCTCCTTGAAGGAGTCCTTCATGTCATGACTGCATTCGACATTATCGTTAGAGATTTGCTCCGTCCCCATATCTGACATGAAGCGAACTGTTTAACAAGCTGAGCATGTTGGTGCATTAACCACAATGAAGATCAAACCCACATCATGATGCGCTCCATGACTACTGGAGATTTTATTCACCTACACACGTGACCACTACAAGTATAGGTTTCCACTGCGGGCTTCATAGCACTTTGCCTGTCAACGCAGTCATCGCTTGATGCGAACAACGAATCCAGTGGATACCGCTGCGCTATTAGACACCTCTACAATAAGATTATACAAGAGTATGTAGTCTTAGTGCAAACCAGGTATCTGTTTTTGTAAGTCTAGTTATTCAAAATTACAAGTTATTAAAGTTTGAAATAACATTGCTGAGTACGGGCATACCGCCCCCGATTCACGACTACCACAATCTCCATATACTTGAATCTCCATAGCTTTCGACAGTAGCTCCTGGTCGTTATCACTTGGTTCAGAAACGAGGGACGGTCTCATGAGGTCACCTTCGTCGTTGTCAGACTATCCATTTGCGTGTCGAGGACCTAGTCACTGTAGCAGAACACGCCCACCCACCAACTTTCGCCAACGTGGTCGAACCAACAGCAGTTGGGAATTTCTGTCATCAACAACGAAACTATGGGCCAAGCACGATCTCCAAGTCCCACGAGTACCGACGTCTTCGCAACAGAACAATCCAAAATATCTACTACTAAACGACCACGCAAACAAAACAAACGACCTTCCAAACGTTTCTTGTGGCAGGAAGACTTGCATCTCCGCTTCGTTGCAGCTATCTTCGACTGTAAGTACTTTTTCGAACGCAGACATTGGAGGACTAACTTGAGTTCATGTGTTGTTAATTCAGTGGGCCTCAAGAATGCGTCCCCAAAGTTACTCTTGCCTGTACGGTGACCTCTCTTTAACATACTTGAAATCACCCTTTATTCACCTTTTGTGTATATTTCCTTTGTGAACGTGCAGTTGATGAACAAGTCGGACCCGGACTCAGGCCTCACGACAGAACATCTTAAGTCACATCTGCAGAAATACCGAGTTAACTACGAACGCTCGCGTCGCGAGTTTCAAATGATCTGTAATAATGAGATTAAACGAGACCGCAAGCGCCATCGACGAGAAGAACGTCGTTCGAATACTTTCGTCTTTCCTGTTCAAGGACGTAATAACAGCACCACTTCCCGAAATTCACCCGATTCTGGCCCAGGACATGAAAATGAAAGCAGTGCGAACATCGCGGTAGTAGCTCATCAAATGCGGTCGACCATCAGCAGCAGTGAACAGGATGACATTACTGCATCAGTGGCAGCTCGTTGTTACCCCGTCAACTATTTACCGATGCAACAAATGCCTATCACGGTTCCGGATTCTTCCAATATGCCCGAACTCACAGACGCACAATGGCAGACATTCAGCATGCTCATGTCGGGGCCTCCCGCACACAAGGGCGGATTTGAAGCACTGTCGATTCAAGTTCCACAAGAGGTTCATGCTGGTGAAGCACAGGTGCAAGCGGAACTGCACCAGATGCACCAGTCCATGCAAGCTCAAATGAATTTCCACCGCCAAATGCTCACGCGCAAGATGGAGCTGTCAGGATGCCTGTATTCACGTAGTGACTTGAGAG
>PCFV01000555.1:0-21962 GCA_002812785.1 Phytophthora litchii | reverse complement strand
CCACTAGACCACGAGGCCGCTCCAAACGGATAAAACCCCATTAAATTCACAAACGCCCTATTGTAAACACAACGCATCCGACGCCTCCACTATCACCTTCACAAGGTCACTGAGAAAGTCCTACTGGTTTCCCTCTTCTCATATCAGATAAGGTCCTCGTTTTAGAACACTCACTTTGTATACGGACATACCTGTATGTCTTTTTCATTGAAGCATTTTCTCGAAGGCAGCCTTCGCCAGTGGATGTCTTGTGTAAAGTTCTTCAGACAAAGCAATAAAATCACCAATCCACGGAGTCTTCTTTCTTCAACGAGCTTTCTCCATCTACCGACAGTCTTGTCGTGGGCGTAAAGCATAATGGCCGAGAAAGTGATGAGTGCAGCAAATTCGTCTTTGGATATTGATGGCTGCGGGATGCGTTCTCGACTGTTTGTTCTACAGACCGAGATGATGCAAGTACCGACAGCCTTATGAACTACAGTGGTGAAAGAGGTCGCTCTATTTACGTTATCTTAAACTATAGAGCCCTGGTATCGTATGCCTTATGAACTACTGTGACGTGTACAACAAAGATTGGGAGCTGGAACTCCCTGCAAATGCCTACTTGTATTGTAAGAAGCCAATTGCAAAGTGACTTAGTCTGTCTACCTTGCGAGCGCTCTCTCCTGCCTCCATGGCAGTCCAGGGAGAGCAATAGTACATGTTGAACATCAAGTTGCTGTTCGCACAACAGCAACCAGATTGCTTGCCGTTGTGCGTGCCTCAAACATATTGCGGGTTGGAGGAGCTGAAGCTAAGATGCGCCATCGCCACAACTACTTAAGTAAGCTTAAACATTATTTCGATAACTTAGAGACAATCGAATGGTGACGAATGTCTTCATTGTCGTTTCTAATTATTTCTAATGGACAATTGAGGTTTTCAATGTAGGGAACATTATTGCGAGACTTATGCTTGGCTGCCTCAGTCTACACTCACATGCTGCGTAGCGACTTCTATCGCGTCGACAACACCGATCAAGCGTTCGTCTGCGTCATGGGGACGTAAATACAAGAAGATCAAGAACATCCAAGTGTATCCGTTACTTTTAGATATCTTTTCAACCACGATGTTGTGCTAATGACGTTCTCGTTCTGCCTAAGCTAAGCTAATGTGAGTCACGGAGAGCGTTTCTTGTGCTGCAGCTTAATTTTCTATATGGACGCTCAGTGTGCCTATTGGAGTAAAGAATGCGCTTCCGCACGACAGATTGATGAACTGAGAAAGCGGAGCAATATTCGATGAAAGTCAGCACTGTCCAGGAAAAGTGCGAGGTATTTGTCTGATTCATATTTCTCTTTATTCATCGCGTTATCAACAACTTCCAGCGAGCATCTTCTTTTGAATCATTTCTTCATAGTTCTATGAGGAGGTCACCGCATTGAGTTTATCGTGAATATATTACTGCTACTTCGTATATAAACAAAAGCATCTTAGCCGCCACTTCGTTCTGGAATGACTCGTTTACCGCACACTATTCACGAGCGTCGTCGACAAACATTATAGACTGCGTTGTGTCCTTGTACTTCGCCTTGGCACCACCATTAACAACTCGATGATAGCCGCCGGAACCCCGACCACCTCGTCCAGTGGCAACGCTGCGACCAGTTGTGAGGTACAAGAAGACGCATGCTGCCACGAACAACATCAAACTCAAGTTCCAACCGATAGGTAGTCCTGCGCTGAGCTGTTCTGCTAATAACTCGGACTCTATAGAAAATGTCACTTTGCGTTGAAGCGCCTCAAGATACAAAAAGGCTCCTGTAAGCCATGCCACCAGCTCTGACGGACTACCATGTTCCCCACTCAACAACGAGCCGTGCCCTGACACCAGTGGTTGTTTCTCAAATCGATCCATGAAATGAATGCGTTCATCGGCATCCTGGACACCAATCTGCTCGAGTATCACAATTGTGTAGCATAAGTCAAAGCACAGTACACCGGGTTGCTCAATCTCGTTTTCCATGTCGGAGGCTCGAGACTTAGACTCAGTTACAGACACGTGCGCAGGAGCTGCACCAGCCACTACATCTTTGAAAGGTAAAGCGCACAAACTCTTGGCAGCGTTTCGTAGAGCTGGAAGCGTTGGAGTCGACAACTGCAACTGGTCCATTTCTTTTTCCTCCAATTTGTTGCTGACGTATTGTAATACACGACTTGCACTTAATACCGCTTCTTTTAGCACACCAGAGGCATAGAATGATCCAAATCCTTGTGGCTGTGGTGTGCTACCCAAAAAGCAATAGTTTTCTGGTGGACAATTTCTATTGCTCGTGGCCACATGCGCTCGGAGCAACGTCATACACTTGTCAGCATCACCCGTACCTTCCAACGTCACATTTGTACCCTCCACAATAGAAGTGTGGCTTCTCAAAAAGCACGGATGCTGCAGAACCCCCGACTCATTCTTTTTGTTTTTTTGTTTCAACTTGATCACCGCCTGCTGCACCTGATTCCGCCCAAATCCTGGATATTCTCGACCGTAAAAGTCGCTCGTATTGAGCGCCACGTTTACCTGTCGCTGTCGTTTGCTGCGTCTCCATCGTTCACGAATATCGAAAATCAGTTCAACCGAATCTGTGTCACGCTCGGATTTCAATTTTCCAGCTCGTCCTCCAGCGTCCATATGCAATACTCCAAAAACTTCAACTTGTCCAGGACTGAGAGAAGGAGCCACTCGACCAGAGAAGTAATTAGTCCCCACAATGTGAAAGTAGCGACGCCATGCAGCTGGTACAACGCGCAAGTCTCCGCTAGAAGCGACATTGTCTCTGTCATCACGATGCTCTGTGGACGGCGTGCTGAGAGCAAATGGGAAGTGGCCATCGCTCCTGGCTTGGTCTCGCAGCTGATCCAGCCGCCGCGTCACGCGTGACGCAGCAGTCGCGGCTTCGTCCTGCATCCTGGAATCAGATCCTACTTCTGATTCCGCAATAATGAAATGTGCGAAGCAAAGTGCAGGATCGACCCTGGATTTGAGCCACTCGGCGGCATGGTCGAATGCAGGACGCAGGATCTGGTACGCCTCGTTTGCTCGATTCTTCTCATTCTGTGCGTCTGCAGGATTATCCCCAGCTGTGTCCTGTAGGACTGATGACAAAGCAGGATACTGGTCGTACAGGTTGATTCCGTCCTGCTCGTATGCATTCTGCAGGACCAACACACGCGTGTGCGTCCTAGCTGCCACTACGAACACGCGACAGTGCGCGCGTGCCGGCGGTGGCATCGGTCCGTCCTGTGTTGTCAGATGTGTGCGTAGTGCAGCGTCGGCGCGGCCCAGCAGCGTCAACAGCAGGAGCGCGATGCCACGTCTCCCCATAGTTAGGCTCGTCCTAAATGTTGAATCAGAACGAGGTCCTCATTGGAAAATAGGTGGACCACTCCACATAATGTGGTACACACCATTCCCCTACCATAACGGCTCCTCTCAGTCTTCCCACTAATCATGGGCGAGTCGTCGGGACCGCGATTCCTCCTACGGGCCTGTGTGTTCCTGTTAGTATTAATCGGCAGTCTCCTGCAGCTCGTGTTCTTCACATTGTTGCCTCAGATCAAGTTGCACACGGAGTTCTGCAATGTGACGCTGGCCTCACGCTCGCTGTTGGCGCCTACGCCTACGAGTTTGGAGCTGGCGCCGCCTATGAAGCTGCTGTTCCAGTCGCTGTACGTATCACCGCGCGAGTTGGCGCTGCAGCAGAAAGAAGAGGAGAGGAGACGCAATGAACTGGCAGTGGACGAGCCCAAACACACGATCCGCAGCCAAAAGAAGGAACTCGAGGGATTCCGCAATCCCCTCGGAGGCGAAGGCGAGACGTTCCAGGCCGAGACAATGGCGGAGAATCAAGCACTCAAGTTGCAACAATTGGCTGAAAAAGAGGACGAAATGGAGCGCGAACGACAGATGAATTTACCTGCAGGTTTCTTCCTGCAAACAAGAGGACAAGGCCACGAAGCTATTAACTCCAAGTCTGCCTACTGTATCAACGTCGTGACGCCCAGTGACTCACCTGGCGTGTTGCTAGACTTTGAATTGTATTTGAATGCACTACCCTCGGCACGCCCTGTATACGCGTACAAAGGTAATGGAGAACAGGAGAGCGAGAGCGGCAGTGACGGACAGGTGAAGCGACTGGATATGCCTCCTTCAGTGATTGATATTTACTTGGAACGACATCCAGTGGACAAGAAATACTACCCAGACTTCCACGCACCCAAAGAAAAGACTATTTGGATGATGCAGAACGTCGAGTTCTTTGATAGACATGAGCTGGACAACCCCACGGTTGGCGTTATGGTGGTTAAAAATCGCATTGGCCTCAAGAAAATACTCGAGTACAGGCATCGACACCAACTTTCGTATTCGGTCTTTTACACCAAACACACGAGTCGTGACTTGTATCAGCCAGCTGTACAACGTGATTGGACCTCGTTCTTGCATTTGGCAGGGTGGAGTCCATTCAAGAACACACGAGTGATCCTCCAGGCGTGGGCACTGCATCCAGAGTGGCCGCAGCTGATCATACGTGTGATAAAGGCCGATTTGTGCGAGTGGATCGAGGAGCAGTTCGGTGACAAGGACTCGTGGCGGCTCCAGAACGTCGACTATGCATGTGGCTCCGTGCCTGCTGAAGAGAAAGATCGGTTGCAGAATCACATTGGACTTCACCTATGCCCGAGCGAGACAGAAGGATTTGGCCACTACATCAACGAAGCTCGCAGTGTTGGCGCACTTATCTTGACAACGAATGTACCGCCGATGAACGAGCTTGTGGATGAGAAGAGCGGCGTGCTGGTAGGAGAGCCGCACCCGTGGTGGTGGCAAACGAAGGGAGACTTATTTATGCCGCTAGCGCAAGTGGACGTAGCCGACATCGAGCGGGGTGTTGAACAAATACTGCTGCTCTCCATAGAAGAGCGTCAACGAATGGGTCGACGTTCGCGTGCCAAGTTCCTTGAGGACCGCGCGTACTTCCTCAACGCTATGACCGCACTGGAAGAAAGCCTTTGCCAGGACGAGATCCGAATCGAGAAATTACAGCCCTATCTGTACTAGCGGCTCTCCTCTCGATGACGATTTCGAGCTCGGATAGATAGAGAAATAGCACCTGCCTGGCGGCCTAGCTTGTAAGTAGTAGCATAGTTGTCCTCCACGCGTTTGACCTTATTGTGTCTTCTACACGAAGTCTTCTCGTCGAACCCAAACAGATACAACACCCGATAGACGCCACTTCCTCAATTCACTAGGCAAAGCAAATTGCCAAACTCGAAACAAATTCACACTAGATTATGATCATCGTCCATCACATGTAGTTGCTACTTTCTCCGTCGTGCTGTGTCCAAACTCGAACCTCGCAACACAGTCGTCTTGGGCTTATACATAGATGTAAGCTATCAGAACACACCTGAGGATCATATACACGAAGTCGACTACGCTTCTATCGAAGCATCTTGGTCATCGACCTCGAGGATTCCGGCAGCCTTCAACTCCTGACGGCGCTGGAATCTTGTTCGAAGTACACCTCGGAACAGATCAACGACGGCTTTGGAGAGAGCCACAGCGACCATAGGGTTCTCTGTCTCAAGCCGTACGAGGTTTGGTGCGATGACAATGGCGAGTTGGTCCACACCCATGTGGTTGTGCGATTGATATTCAGCCACGTAGGCCAGCAGGTCAGCTAACCACAACACTATAACGCGCTCCAGGTCTCCCAGGAGGCTTAGAACTTCGAACCCGACGTTCTCAGTCGTTGTGAGACGCTCCATCTCGCCTGAAGGGATTTCGTGCAGAATGGGCACTGGTAGTTCACGGAACCACAGCTTAATAAGATCCGCCAATACTCGGACATCGTGTTTAGCTCCACGGAAAGCTCCGCAGTTGATATCTCGCATGGCTTGGTCTCGCTCGGCCTTACTGGGCGACTCACGAAAGATGTGAGGAGTCAAGTATCCCTGTTTAGCTACGAAGTGTTGCTGCAGCATGACCAGCACTGCTGGAACTCGTTCCTCGTACCCTGGAACGGCTACACGCGGGACCTGCCGATATGGGAGTTTGAAGTGCTGGTTCATTATCCGTACGGGGTCGTTGCTGTTGACAGGGTCCATACTACCGATCATACTCGACAAGCTCAAACTGCCTGGAGGGGCTGAACTGGTGCGTGTCCGCTTGACACGGCGTCCTGCTTTCAAGACTGGGGATGTTGCGTCCGAAGCGCAGATTGTGTCCGCTCGACTGCGCTCCAAGGCGCCAGAGACCAAATAGTCTGCGAAATTGTCCGGAATGCCCTCGAACCTCGCTTCCTGGAAATTGTAGTGGATGTGCACGTCATGTTTGAAGCCGTAGGGCGATCCGATCTCTAGGAACGCAGCAAAGTCCTGCTCGCCATCGGCTTGAGGGGTATGCGACGGTGACGACGGGGAGCCGCTGTCACTCTTGACTGTCGGGTGTTCAGGAAGTTGAATGTTGAGCATTTCAACGGAGGGAATTGGACGCGCGCAGGACTCGTCCACTGTGATTGTGAGCCAACTGAGGCAAGTGAGATCTTCGCCTGTACATACACGAAACTCTGAATAAGATTCCGGAAGAGGGTAGCATGGTGCAACCTCGTGAAAGGACGCGGTACCTGTTGTGTGGAGGTCAGAGGTGCTGAGGCTGCAATGACTGGCGAGGGAGGTCTTGTGTGAGTCCGCTCACTGTTTCCTGGCCAAGCAGTTGATTTGACGGCGCGAAAAGGTATATATTGGGCGTCGTCGCGGTGGCGTTGGCCAGCGACAGTCTGCCTGACTTCTCTGGAGAACGGTGGCCGTTTCGAAACCTCTGATAGCTGTATTATTACATCATGGCCTTTTTCCATTATCGAGGCGAACAGGCCAGCGCTGCGCTGGCGACTGCGTTGAAATATTGATGCTGGGAACGACCACGTCAACGTTGCGGACAGTCTCAAAATGGAACCAGCTTCTACGCGGTATCTTTGCAAATACAAGCGAACGCAAGTGTCCAAGGCACAGTAAGGCGTCTCTCCCCACCGAGAGCAGCCCTGCGCCTTGTCTGAATTGCTGGCGTTATCCCTCCGCTGCTGGCGGGTCTAATGGCTGGGTGCAGCTTTTGACCGTTTCCTCTGGTTGAAGTTCTCCCGATGGAGGCATGTGATTGGCTGGTTCAAATTCCGCCGCCAAAACACTTCAACGTCGTGAAAGCCGTTACGGGCGTGCTCCGCCATGCATTGTTGGTGGCCAGCGCCGGAGATGACCAACGGAGCTGAGGAACACTGGCACGTCTAGCGATAAACGCTAGTTATCGTAAAGGCCGATGATGTTAGCCTCCCAAGCCGCTAGCCCAGTTGCTCGGTTGATTAGCATACCACCAACGTCAGGGCTCAATCTCCTCCATCAACCACAATTGTAGTACACACAGCCAACGCTCGCCTGGAATGTGTTCAGCCTACTCGACAGGCCCACAAAGCACGACTAAGATTTGTTCACTACACGCACGTACACAACTATAGCTCATTTTCTTGCAAGCGGTTATGCTGAGAACCCATTGCATTCAAGATGCCAACCTCCTGCTGAGCTTGTCTTGACGGTCTTAATTCTAAGCTTTATCGCTTGCGCATTGAATCCGAGATGCTGGGGTTGAAGGTAAAATCGGTGAACGTGGAACTCAGCACCATGGACTGGTGCGTGCACACGCTATCCACGACGGGCTCGGACGTGAACTCGGCGTCAAAGTTGCCCACGTCCAGCTCGTCCTGCACCACCGGGTGCCACGGCGGCGTCGCCTCCCGCCGCATCAGTGCGTCCCATGACACACCGGCGAAGAACGGGTGATCGCGTATTTCTTTGGCGCCACTCGATCCCAGGCGCTCAGTCGGGTTAAAAGTTAGCAAACCGCAAATCAATGACGCGGCCTCGGGAGGCATCTCTGGAGGCATCATCGTGCTCACGGAGCCAGGCGTCATGATTTTCTTCACCATGACTTCGCGATTATCATCGAAAAATGGATGCACACCTGTGAGCATTTCGTACAGGAATACACCGAGCGACCACCAGTCCACTGCGTATCCATATTTCTGCATATTGTACACCTCGGGTGCCAGATACTCGGGACTACCCACAAGCGTCTGCGCACCCTTGTCCGAAACCACGTTCAGCTTGGACAGTCCAAAATCTGTAATACGCAGGTGACCAAAGGCTTCAACGAGGATATTCTCAGGCTTGAGATCACGGTAAGCCACCTTGAGGCGGTGAAGATGCTCAAGCCCCAACACCAGTTCGGCCGCATAGAATCGAGACAACTCATACGAGAAACCATCATCAGACATATGATGGAAGAGTTCTCCGCCAGAGCAATAGTCAGTCACGAGATACAGCTTGTCCTTAGTCTGGAACGAAAAGCGCAATCGCGCAATAAACGGGTGGTCGATTTCTTCAAGAATGAGGCGCTCCGTCTTGATGTGCTCTTCCAAACCGTGGCGAACCACGTTCTTCTTGCGCAGCACCTTCATGGCATAAACGACATGGGTGTCTTTCTTGCGCACGAGGAAAACCTTTCCGATCGATCCTTTTCCGATCACCTTGATCAAGTCAAAATCACTTACAGACACTCCGTGCGAATGGTGACTGGATGAGTTACTGCCGCGGCTGCTAGCAATCGATGCACGCATTGCTGAGGACGAACTTGCATCAGTGTCCAAAGATGATCGACGAGCAGTTTTTCTATGATGTGGAGATTCGCTCGCGTTAGCACCCATTGCCGTACTGAGACGGCGACTCTGTTTCCGAGGCTTCAGTGAGTCCAGACGATGACGAATCACGTTACCAAGCCACGTCCGTGTCTTCGCTTCTGATTCCGAGATAAATTGCGCAGCACCACAGCCACGATCACGTGCAGCCACAAAGTAAGTGAACGTCGTCTCCAGGGAAAGGCTGATAGTACGCGCCTTATTGCTGCTACTGCGCTTGGAAAGTGCTGATGTTGGGGCTGTCGACGGGGATGCCTTACCGTCAGCTGACGGACCTGACGCTGTGAGGTCTCCAACAGATAAGCAACTGCACGAAAGCTTTTCCTCTTCTGCTGAAATATGTCCACCCACAGGAATTTGAGCGTCACCCTTAAAGTTGATAGCACGTTGTTTCAAGAACTGGGCTACCGCTGGAGAGGTTGTTGATGGGTCCATGCGGTACGCGCCTTCTGCAAACACAAGCGCATTTACACGCTTGACGACCTGTTCCTCTCGTTTTTGGATGAGCGTTACCACAGATTTAGCGCCGAAGGAATACGCCAAAAAGTACACGTTGCGTGCCTGTGCACGAGAGATAATATTATCCCACACGTAGAGCATGTGTTCATCCGGCGATGAGTTGCCACGGATTGGGAAGGTATCGTTCCCGATAGTCACATTGTTTGTCGAGGGGTTAAGCACAGCAACACCAAAGTTGCAGGTAGTAGCGCGCCGCATCACTGGCAACATCGATCCCAGCTCCAAACCTTCCTGAATCAGCAAGTCTCGACTCCAAATACCAGGTTGTGCACCACGTCCACCATTGACCACCACGAGCAAATTACTGTTTGTGCGCCAATCCGAGGTCAAAAAGATACTCGAGCGAGCTTCCTTCGGCTCGTTTGGCTGCGGGTCGAGTGGAACGCGAGCTTGTTTAAAAGCCAGCTCTGCTAGCATCTCCATCTGAATGTGGAAGATGGCAGCCTTGACAATGTCGTCCAATTCTCCTGCACGTCGCTCGTCGCTCATGAGTTCGTATACGGCCTGATTCGTGCGACAGTGGCGTAGTGTACCAGCATCGTCGAAGTAGTAGTCTAGCTCTTCCAGTGACTCCAGCTGGTCTGTGAGAGCGATGCTACCGCGAGCCAGCGCATCGGTGTCGCTCGATCCAGTGACACTGCTGGCGCTACTGTCCCCGAACCTTTGCTTCTGTAGCCTCACGGCGTCGTCCTCATTCATACACAAAATATACTGCTTGCCGTCCTCGCATCCAGCTGGGTCCAAGATCTGCTGCAATGACGCCGCGAGCAGTACAACGCATCCTTCTAGTAGACCTGATGGACGTTGCTCCACCTCCATGTCGTCGTCATTGCAGCTCTAATGTCACGATACGTACACAATACGACATTCCCCATGTGAGTTATATATAGATCGAAGATCAAGTACTTATAAGTCACTGCCACAGCGACTGACTTATAAGCGACCATATACTTCCGTACCATGAGAAACTCGTTGACGACCGAAAGCCATGAGTCTGTGGGCATCACGAAGGCCATCACGGGCGCTCCCACCTCCACCTGCGATCCCTGCGCACCCGCTAGCTGCACGAACACGCGTCTGCTGTCCGCCATCGTCGCTCGTCCGCGGTGCCGTCCCCTGAGTTGACTCCGGCGTTTTTTTGCGGCAGTACGAACACAGTCGCATCTAAGCGGGTGCGAAGATCGTACCCATCGTCATTTCAACCAATCGACAAGATTCAACTGTTCTTATTGGATGAAAACACGTCGCCACGTAGGCACGTGCCCTGACCCTAATAGCGCTCACATTCCTTGATGTGCTCTCGCTTAGCGTCGACGGCGCGCGCGGCCTCCCGTGCGTTCACACGCCCTACGCTCATGGCTTATATGACATCTGCACCGACTGCATCGTTCGCGGACCAGACGCTGGGCCCCGTGGCGGGCTTGCCGCAGCGCCGCGTCCAATACGACTCGCACATGCCCACGACGCCGCTCCAAAAGATCGTCTTGTCCGTCACATCGGCACTGACCGTGTTCACGAACCCAGAACGCGGCGACATGCTCGCTGCGTTGGGAGAAGTCACAGGTCGCGATGCTCTGCGCCGTATCCACGCACGCATGTGTGCGGACCCCGTTGGAGCGCGTATCTTGGCCGAGAAGCCTGTGATCCGCAACGATAAGATCGATATGAAATATCTGCGTGCGTTACCCGCAGAATCGTTTGGTCGACACTACGCCACGTTCATGGACTCACATGGCTTCGATGCTGATGGTCGTTCGCTGGTGCGCTTCGTGGACGACCCGGAACTGGCCTACGTGATGCAACGCCACCGCGAATTGCACGATTTCTGGCATACACTGTTTGGCGTGCCTCCGACGGTGCTAGGAGAGATCGTGCTCAAGTACGTCGAGATGGCACACTCTAAACTGCCTGTGAGTGCGCTAAGCGCTTTTGTTGGCCCATTGAGACTCTCCAGTGAGGAGCGCTGTCTACTGATGAAAGTGTATGTACCCTGGGCCACCCGGGCATCGAAGAATGCGCACTCGCTGCACTGCGTCATGTATGAGGAGGAGTTCGAGACCCCAATTGAAGAACTGCGTCAGCGTCTGAACATTGAGGTCGCTCCTCCACTTCCTGACTTATCGGAGCACTACAAGCGTCACAAAGATGACAAACACTGATTCAATCGAGAAGTAAAAACGAAAAACGACCACCAATATGTTACTGAGCTCAATCATTTGGAATTGCCGACCCCAAACAAATCGTACTCATGATCACTATCATGATGCTCCTGCTGTACAGCAGAGGCGATTGCTTCTGAGGGGTCTTGATCGGAACAATTGAGAACCACCCTGGTTGCACTCTGTGTCTGCGTAGTATTGACTTGCCCACTGATCAGTTTTACGTGAGTTTGCACTGTTTGCACTGTTTGCACTGTTTGCACTGTTTGCACTTGTGATTGAGCATAGTCGATAGCTTCGTGGAGGGTTGGCGGTGGGGCAACTGATCCCAACACAGGTCCGCTGACAGGAGGATTTACAACTGCGACGGTGGGCGTCAGCGTCTGAGTTACCACGGGAATTGCTGGCACGGTCGTGGTCGGTGTTGATACAGCAGATGTGCTAGTAGAGTTCGCGTGCTCATTCAATGAAAGTGCTGGTGGGTTTTCCAATGACGATAATGATAGCTGTTCTGTCCCAGTCAGTCCTTTGCCTGGAGATACAGCAATTGGTCCTGGTGTATTCGGTGAGAGAAACGGGTTGTGTGCCGCCTCACACTGGAAATCGTATGAGTAGTTCATATCCATGATCGGCTTCATCGGGGGTTTCTTCGAGGAGACAGCGGTATCCAGCGAGCTTAGACTTTTTGAGACTGTCTGAATTGACGACGATGGCAACGGGAATAATTCGTGGTATTCTGCATTGGACTCGCTGTACGCACTTCGTCCTCCATCACTCGACATGCTGGCTGCAAGGCCACCGTTTCCATTACCAGGTGTGTATTGGCGCCGGGCAGCGAGTTGAGCAGATGATTTGAAAGCGGCATACTTCGGAATAGACTCCATCTCCAAACACTCATACTCACCCATACTCACCGGACTCAATGGACCTTCGGGGGTGTCCCCATCCGAGAGTGGGTACTCTGGTACTGTACTAGCGCCACCATCCGGCAGACTTTGTACACTACTGCTGACAGAAGCATCAGCACTGCTAACTCCCCTCGCGTACGGATCAATAGGTCGGCGATACGAATCCGCGAATGGGTTCATAGAGTCATTGTCGGTGGCGACATGCTCAGAACTTTGTGGTCTAGACACCTGTCCAATGGTCCCTGATGACGCCGACCTACCTAGGTCCTTGTTGCCGAACATCTCCGAAAATGCACCTGTAATCTCGGTGCCGAGAGCCGACATCTCTGAACTAAATTCTGCGGCCGTGGTTGACTGTGCTCGCACCACTGGTGGCCGACCATTTGAGGTAGTAGCTACTGCTGTCTTCCCATTCACGGGGGTGTTCTTGAGCGTCACAGTTGCCGACAAAATCTGGAGATACGCGACTAGTTCATCCCGACAGCCCTCAGCACCCAATTCTCCCGTCACCGCGTACTCTGTCAGCAACGTATTGGCCAGCATCACCAGCTCGCTGATCTGGTTCAGCCGCTTCTCCATTTTGCTGTTCCAGTCGCCCATTCCCACGACCCAGCGACCTGCATCAGCGACATACGCGACGCTAGATCTACACGCAGCGAACACACGTAGTCATCAGTCACGAAGCGACTAGATCAACTGTTCACGTGGCAACTTACTCTAGTTCGTCTCGAATCTCATCTCGATACTCGTAGCAGCGCTGGAACAGCAACGTCGCGGTGTCCATGACGCCTAAATACTCGCAGCAATGGCCCAGTAAATACACAGGAACTACAATACGCATATCTGTAGCAGACGTACAAGTTGGCAGATTCGGTCCCATGCGCTGGAAGAACTTTTCAAAGTAAATCACCTGTTAAAAGCGCGAGTATTAGCGTCTGAAGCCCATTATTGTGACGTAGGTCTCTTGCCTTTTTCATGAAAGTAGCGAGATGTTCCTCCACGCGGGCGATGGCTGTCATGGACTTGCCGATGCTTGAGATGGACTGACCCGCGCTGAAGATCGACGTCATTGCGGCTGTCTAGCAAGAGGAAGAAGAGGAGGACGTTGCTGCGTGTTCAGCTTGCGTGCTGTTCTTTGCGAGTTAGAATCCCAGATGAGGGGTTTGGCTTCCATACAAATTTCAAGTTCTTTTGCCAACATGCGCTAATAGAGTGCAAGTTGAAGCGGGCGATCCAAACGACCAATAGGAGCCGACCGCTTTATTGAAGCACATGGCGCTATCAGCCAGGGTAGCTAAACTATTATACATGGTGCGAGTGTGGCCGCTGCTTCCTCGCCGAGGTTCTACCATAAAGAGCTTCCACGTGTCGAGTAAAAACTGACCTACAGCCGAGAGAAATATGCTGCAGTGCAGAGCTGGCGACCATCGCAGTGATGCTGATAACGGTAGTCCGGATGGTGGACAGGCAATTGCACATACGGCAATGCGGCGCACCATGACGAGCAAGCGCATGTTTGCAGCCTGCCGACATCACGGTCGGGCGCCTCAATTCAATCTTAACTGTTGAGGACAGATCACGCCCCTCATTCCTTGATATCGTAGTCAACATCTGGACGCAACCAGATGGCATTGCTGCTGGGTGGCGAGTGAATTGCACGTGTTTGCTCGTCACGATAGAGAACTCCGTCCGTTACATTCGCCAACTATCCTTGGAGTTGGTAGCACTCAACAAGGCATCGATCGATCATCACCTCAAGTCAAGATACCCATCAGCGCCAATGGGATAGAGCGGCTGACGTGGTAGCGGTGTTGTTGCTCAGTACGCATGTGGTTTGCTCGCTATTAGCGCCCGCTCGTGACTCAAATGTCGCCTGTCAGCACCACTAGCGCATTTCCTTTCGCTTTTTGCGATACTTAGGATAAATCATGTTTGTTATATGCACGCTTTACAGCTCGCGGCAGGGAAGATTTCCATTATCACAAGACTCGCTTTATTGAATGGAAAGCTTTGATACTTGTGGACAGCGCGGCACGATTTCACGAGGAACTCATCGAAAGATCCGAGCATTGATGAGCCAGAATGGAAGATCCCCGTGCTTGCATACGCTCTGGTAGGTTACGAACTGGCGTTGCCGTCGTGTGGCCCAACCCGCTGAATTGCGGTCATCTGGGGAGACGGAACACTGCCCTCATCGAGATGTTGGGGACGAAGCAAAATGTATAATAGCAAATCCACGCATGGTGAAGCCCATTTGGTTGGGCATTTTTTAGATTATGCAGCTGGTAAATACAGGAAGTTATTTCTTGTCACGGGTACCAGTGGTAGCAGTGCGAAGCACGCACGCGTGGTAAAGGACCAGTGCATCCCCATAAAGACGTTGTGTTGACCGCATCTGGCTGACGGTCTTCACCAAAGTGGTGGCAAGCACTTGGCGTTTCAACGAATGGCCTGGGATTCGCGTGAATCGCATTGAGGCCGGAGCTTGATCGACGTGTTCTGGTTTACCAGGGCTTGTAGGGGTTGAGGTGGCCAGTACCAACACTACAGCACCACTACTCTATCGGATCAATTGGAAGCTGGTTTCTGAACGGAGATCGACTAGACTCTTGCCAATGATGAAAAGCAGTAAAAGCCACTTGCCTATGATGAAAAACAGTAGAAACCACTACGCAGTATAACCTAAAATTGCAGTCGGTATTGCTCCATTCTTATCCGGAAAACGGACTTCATTTAATAATGCAGTTGGCTTTACGTGCAAACGCCTCGGCAACACGACAATTTGGTCGGAAATAAATGTGTGTTGCGAAACCGGCTGCGTTTCAGGAGGCCAGCGTGCGTTGCAAGCGGGAGGCACAAAGGCTTTGCCCCCCGATCCCGCAGTGTTTGTCAACAGTTGACCCCAAAGGTTGAGAAAACCGATTCCCTTGCAAATCGCTGTAGAAAGTGACCGTCCCTTACTTTGTCCTAAAGGAAATCTGTCCAAAATGAATGTGACCGGTCCAAATTAAATAATTATGAATGCCCAGTTCCGTATCCGTAATTCGTAGGTCTACCTGTGCATAAACGTGACTGTATCAATTCTTCAGTCCCACTATAGGCACGATAGAGTCGGAAATTCAGCAGTTTCAAGATCAATTCCATCAGCAGCCGCGGGTCTTGACCCTGCTCTTTACTCCACGCACCATGCGTTGTTGCAGCCTCGTTCGGTTCGGTCTCACTCTGAAATTCACCGGGCAAACGACGGGTTTTCGCGTGCTGATTTAAAGGTGTAACCGGAGCCATGGGCGTGCGGTCCAACCACAAAGAGGGCGGGTTCTACAGCGCCAATTCCGTTTACACCAACTCGGTGCAGGAGTCCAACTACGGCTTAGAACACGGTCATTCTACAATGACTATGACCTATGGACCCGACGGCCGCAGCAGCTTCGACAGTCTCGAGCCCTCGGCTATGTTGGGCAACAACCGCTTCGTGGCAGGCAACAAGTTCTTCAACTACCAGCAGTTTGGCGCGTTGCGCGAGGGTGGTGGCGTCAGTCTCTTTTCTTCGTCGTACTATGGTTTGCTGTTCGCTACAGCACAGAGCAGTTTAATCTATGCAGCACTCAGGTATTGCATGCGTCCGACACTCATGCACTCGCTGTTGTTGCAACGATCCGAGAGTTCTGTCGTTATCGAGTGTCTTCTCAGTATCCCGACAACGCTCAGTTTTTTCCTCGGTCTGCTATCGGACGTCCTACCGATCGGTGGGTATCGTCGCAAGTCCTACATGATCACCGGCACGCTGATGAGTTTCCTCATGTGCATGGGTCTCATGATTCTCTCCGCTACCGTGGATGTCGACAACTCGACGGAGAACGAACTCAGCAACTACATCATTTACTACATGATACTTATCATGGGAGCCACGTTCGGTACTATGCTCAGCAAGATCGCCACAGACGCCCGCGTGATTGAGCTGTCCCAACGCGAGCCGCTCACCACGCGTGGAACTCTACAGATTAACTATCTACTCTTTCGCACAGGCGTCGAGTGGGTCGGACTTTGGTTGACTGCAATTCTCATCCGGTTCGACGATGACAAGAAGAACTATGCACTACGCGTCGACCCGTTCTGGGCCTACGCCATGTTGGCATTTCTCAGTCTGATGCCTGTGCCGTTTATCCTCCGCAATTGTAACGAGCGTACGGCTCAAGCAGAGGCCGGTTTGATGAACGAGATCGTTGCCGAGGAGGGCAGCGTTGCCATGATCACCACGGCGCCTTCCACAGCCAGTGCTCGTATTGGTTCTTTCTTCCGGATGTGTCAGCAGCGCGCCGTGTGGCAGCTTGTGCTGTTCCTGTGCATCCTGTTGGCAACCACGCGATTCTACTTCGGTGCGGCAAACTCCGTCTTCATCAGGATGGCAGGACTCAACCCGAACACGACGCTTGTGACCAATGCGCTCAAGTACCTGACCACAATGGCTTCCATGGTCATGTGGAAGGTTTTCTGGTCCAATTCGTCTTGGCGGCGCTGCGTGTGTCTTGGTATCGCTGTCATGGTCATCCCCGAGACCTTCCGTGCCATCATGATGATCTATGTGCCGTCAGTACGTGGTCAGGCATTCTACGACACTCTCGGCTGCATTCCAGGCTTCACGGATGGTATCATCACTATTTTTTCGCTGATTCCCGCTACCGAGATCGCCGAGAATGGATCGGAAGGTGCTACCCAGGGAATGCTGCTGTCGTTTCGCAGTACGATCGCCATTGCCATGCGCACTCTCAGCAGTGACTGGATGGCTGACGTGGCACCTGTAAATCTCCAGGACGGAACGGGTCGACTTTTGACGCTACTTCTAATTTCTTACGCTGTGCATGCGATGTCGCTCTTGTCAGTGCTGCTGTTGCCTCGCCAAAAGCTGGATGCACAGCAAATGCGCGTATACGGTGGCTACAGCAAGTTCGCATGCATCGCAATCTGGATTATCTTTATTGTCTTCTTCGTGTACGCCATGGTGGTGAACCTCAAGGCCATGGCAGATATGGCCAGTAAGTAAAAGAAACGTTAAGTTGTAAGTTATGTATTAGGGGGTTTCGAAGCACTCATCCATGGTGATTTTAGTTGTTAGGAAGGTTATTTGTTAGACCAATGAAGATGCATCGTACACAAACTGAAAAGGGGTTTCAGATATTTTTCAGCCTTAGGCAAAAACTACGTAGTAGTCTCTCTAGTAGCTGAATGGAAGGTCACTTGATTCGAAGTGTAAAATACTTCATAACGTAGATAAGGTTAGCATGTAGATGGGAGTCACCAATGCCCGCATGATACAGCGTATTGGAACCTCAGACAAAATAATAAGGTGTTTAGCCTCCGCGTGCTTTATCGGCGTTAACCGGTTTAGTGTAGTGTATCGTATTGTAAGCTGTAGTGCATTTCTACTCGTGACTTGGCGTGAGACCAGTTTGGTGAAAAGATGCTCAGATACGGGATAGAACGTGAATCAGAGAAATTTGACTATAATTTAACAGGGGCATGATATGTTCATTTGGCTTCGCGCGATTCCCAGATTTGTCGCTATCGTTGTAGATGCAAAGTATGAACACCAGGAGTTGAAGTACGTTCGTGAATGTGAAACGTCGCGTCGACGTACGTACTTCACTTGGAAGAGACGTAAGTCCATCGGCATTCTCGGAATTTGATACACACAATGCAAACGGGAGGAGGCACTTCTAACTGGCGAGTCGAACACGAATCTCTTCGTTCTCTCACTCGCGAATTTCTTCTGGGCCCAAGAAATGAAGTTCTTTTTGTTCAGCTTCGTTTCAATCCTCGTTGCGGTGTCACTAGCGGCACATGCCCCGAAGCATGGAAAATTGCCGAAAAGCGGTAAGCGTACCCTTAAGAGTGAATTGAAAGGGTATGTGGAACAATTTGGCGGAGGCGACGACGGCGGTGGTGACGACGACCTTGGAGACGCGGGTGGTGGTGGACTCGGTGGCAACGACGATGATGATGATAATCTCGGCGGGCTCGGAGGTGGGGTCGGTGGAGGTGGACCTGGTGGCTTCCGTGGTAAGTCAATCATGTTCCTGAATAATACAAGAAAGTGGCTAATCTGCAACATACTTGCTTTCGAATGTAGCTCTACGCGGGCTTAACGACGAGTTGGTGGACGGTGACACCGACTTGAATGGTGATGACGAGGTTGTTGTCGCTGGGAGGACTGTTGTTCATGGGGGTGCTGTTGTCGCTCCCCCGCGTCCTCGTCGTTGGTACTGAGCGCGCAACACTCGGTACACGCGGGGAACTGTCACTCCCACAGTGTTCTACCTTTATTTTTTGCTTCTCGCTGAAGCCGTCACGAGTCCAAACTTGACTCATGATTCGTAAGAAACCCAAAAAATATGATGTTGTTCCTGGTGCTAGGGATCTCAGTGTTGTTTTCATGTCTGAACAATACTAGACATCTTCATTTCACTCGTATCATACTCGTATCACAGTCTCCGCAGCCCGAAAACTCGAAAAGCTTTAGTAACCAAGGATAGTCTAATGGTCATCCTTCGTGCTAGCGACAAAGAGCGAAAAAAATAATCGAAGACGCGAGGGACTGCTGCACAAGTGCCCGAACAGTGGTGGCAAGTCGAGTACGTGAGTCTAAAATTCCCTCCGAGTTTGCTTTAGGCCTCCCATGCCGCGATAGAAAGTGTTTTGCATTTTGCGGTATATATCCACTAATCGTGTTGGTATTTATTTGGTGTCCAGTCACTCGCTCTTGAGATTTTTTTAACGACAAACAGGTAGCAACCTGCGTTAGGTCTTAGGCTAGTGCAGCATTGCATAATTCCTTTTCGAACAGAATGCCTTCAATGTGTGGGTCCTCGTTGAAAACAATAGTCTCGGTCTGGGCGTACTCCATCGAAGCGTAGAAAGCACGCGCCTTGTCCATTACAGCGCCGGTGCTCAGCCAAATCTTCCGGTAGCCGTGATCCCTGGCCCAGTCTTCCAGCTCCTTGATCAACTGGCAACCAACCCCACGACGTCGATAGCTCGTCTTCACAGACATTCGGCGAAGTTCGCCCACGTTATCGTCCTGGGCTTCGAGAGCTACCATACCCACCACTTTGGTCGGCTTCGATCGAGGTGTTGCTACCCAAAAATTACCTCCGGGTATGATATATGTTGACTCGATACGGCTCAAATCACCCGTCGTGATAGCTTCAGTCATGTGCTGCACTAATACGTCAGCGTTCATCTTGTGTGCCGGGTAGTGCATCATGCCGTTCCTAAAGAGGGTCACCACTTGCTCCCAGTCTTCTGCTCGGTACTGACGTACGATGATGTCTTCGGAGGGGCTACTAGTTGCTTCTGTGTGTACGTTGTCTCGCAATGGAACACTAATACCAATGACCTTCTCAAACGTGTACACCTCGAAGTACGGGTCTTTGCTGACTACGGTGATGGCAGTCTGCTCGTACCCCACCGAGGGGTAGAAAGCTCGAGCCTTATCCATCACACCCGCCGTCGTCAACCAGACCTTATGGAGTCCGTTGGCTCGAGCCCACTGCTCCAGAGCTGCAATGATCTTCCGTCCGACACCAAAGCGCCGATGCGTGGATTTTACCGACAAACGCCGTAGCTCTCCTTCCTTGTTGCTCTTCAGCTCGAGCCCCACCATGTCCACAACTTCCGTTGGTTCTGTCTTGGGAGTTGCAACCCAAAAATTGCCTCCGGGGACGATGTACGTGCCTTCGATGTCCTGTTCAGACTCTCTTGTAAGCACGCCTCGGATTGTTCTGGTATGGCATGCCTGTTTTGAATATCTCTACAACCTGAGGTAGGTCTTCGGCGCGGAATTGACGGACAACAATGTCAACGGACTTCTCGACGGGGATGTCCATGCTTGGTGATGAGAGTCAGAGATCGACGGGAAGGAACTCGAATTGCAAAGTGTTTACCGTAATCGAGTGTCTCCGGTGTTGGTTAGTGTTACCTCCAATTACTGGTCGATTACGGTACATGCATCGGTGGTTACAGTGACACAGGAAGTAATCACAGCTGACTGTGAACATCATTCCGCCGATGGAGGATTGAAACGCAAAATGCAGTCTTAACTAAGCAGTGATCACACTATCCAGGCCCTTCTCGAGCTTCACCACCTCGTAAACAGGAAGTTCGTCTCGAATGAGGTACGCGGCGGTCTCAATGTTTGCACGAACCAAGCTTGTAAATTGAGACTGGTAAGGATTAGATGAGTGAGATGAGATGAGAGATGGGCACTCACCTGTGTAGTTAGATCAGCAGCTTAAACCGGTGGTGAACCAGGATTAATGGAGTGGTTTGCAACCGGCAATACGAGTTTTTTGATAGGTTATCTTCCTAACACAGCGTCCAGCAGGTAAACTGTGACTCCTTCATTGCAGCTTCTCGATACGATGCGGGCGATGAAATTTTTTATTATGCAAAGCTAATAGGTATAATCACCTTTTCGATCCTGATTCACTGATCGGCTTCATCTCCGACACCGACCATGCCTACGACAATGCAAGTTCATCGGAAGGAGAGACAACACGAAGTTGCTCATTTTGAGATAAGTTCGTTCGATGTGGTGTAGGTGGTAACACTGTTGCGGAGGAAACTGTGGGGGTCATGATGTTCCGGTGTTGCAAGTGTCGCGGTGTGCAAACATAAGTCAAATGGAAAATGACTAGATGCATGTTGCCGCTCTGCTCGCGCGATGTGCTAGTGGAGTCAAGGGCCAATAAAGCATTTTGATTCGTGTCCAACTAAAGTCAACTATACAAAGACGTAAGACTAATGGATGCACAGGCTCTGCTGACCTCGTGTCCTTGCAACACCAACAATGGATCTCGCTGAAAGGAATGCTCACAGCTGCTTGGCGAGTTCAAACACTTCCACATGGGGCTCAACAGACACCACTTTCATGCCGACGTCCTGATAGCCGATCGCGCGGTAGAATGCACGTGCGTCGTCCTTGGGGCCGCCGTTTAAGAGGATGACCTTGGTGAAGCCGTTCGCCTTGGCCCACGTCTCCAGTTCAGCTACGAGACGCCGACCAAGTCCGTGGCGACGAAAGGCGCTCGAGACGGCCATGCGTCGCAACTCTCCTACACCCTCGCCCTTGTTCTCCAGGCCAACGATACCCACGATCTTCTCTTCGTGGTTGTCTTCGTCTTGTGTTGTTACTACCCAGAAGTTGCCACCCGAAGCGATGTAGACGCTCGGAATTCGTGATAGGTCCCCATCGAGACTCTCCTGAATGAATTCATTCCAGTGCTCCAACACGTACGGAGGTGCACTGTCACGGTAGAACTCGCAGCCGTTGATAAAGACGGCGTTCACGCCTGGCAGGTCCTGGGGTGCATACTGCCGGATGTGGAGTTCAGGCTGCATAAGAGTCGTTGTGGCTGACGGTACATTCAGATGGGTACTTCTACCGTGATTGGCCCCTCCCTTTTAAGTAAAAACAATATACTTGAACGAGATAGGCCAATCAGACGGGCCGGATCTTCCGGTTCTGCAACCGATGTTGACGGGATCAAATGATTATGGCAGCAGTATCAGGATACTACCGCATCGCTCAAGTCCTAAACGAA
>PCFV01000554.1:0-21969 GCA_002812785.1 Phytophthora litchii | reverse complement strand
CCCCGGTTTTGGCATCACGTACGAATTCCAAGATATCTCGCTGTAGCCATCAGCACCTCCGGCCGAAAAGCTGGGCAACTCCCCGGATTTTTTGTATCGGAACCAGGTTTCCGAGCCAACTCTGTTTGAAACGAAGGCGGGTTCACTGTGGTTTCATTGGCCCATACTAAAAGACTACATTTTGCTCCGTTTATATATACCACATCGTTCTTATTAAACCGCTAAATTGATCGATTAGCAAATAAATTGGACATCTTGCGTGGTTTTCACAATAACTATAGTTTGATCTATATAAACTTGGCCAAACCTCATTGGTTGGTCCTGGCTGGTGTCAGTGGTGTGATACACACCACCGATCCGAAGTATCCCTTAAGTGGATACGTGAAGTTGTCCACTTCATGCGGGTGTACCTAATCATTGGGTCACCCTAATGTAACCCCGTTACACTTATCTTCAAGCTGGAGTCCTGTAAGGACAATCGCTGCTAAATCATTAAAGCGTGGAAGACATCGGCACACTAAGGGCGGAAATCCTTGTCCACCCGAAGTTGAGCTTGTGGTAGGATGGTGATGAAGCGTGGAGGCAGACGCCGGATACCGTTGTTGAGAAAAGCGTCTCGATGTGTGGATAAAGTGACGAGTCTACTTCATGGCACATCGCCCGCCACGACGTGTACGGCACAGAGTTCTGCATGGCCTGGGAACTCCGTGGCGACAACAGTTGACAGCGACAACGAGAGCTTTGAAGATCTCATGGATGCTAGATCGTTATCGATGTATTCTATCCATGGGACATATTTAAAATACTTCCATAGATAATATGTACACGTACGTGGTTATACAATGTAGTTCCCGCTGGACATGCGTGCATTGCTTATATCATTATGGCTTGTTCATACTACTCGCTAAAGATTTAGCGTTGTCTTCAGGTTGATCACCAATAGTTTCTACTTCAGTCTTGGATTGAAAGGCATCCAGCTTCTGCTTGTCTCCTGGTTTGGCATCTTTGAGCCGTTGTGTCGATGAGACTGCTGGCGTTGTCGTGACTGGTTTCACTGTCATCTGCGCGGTGCTCTCTGACTTCACTGATGAAACAGACACTGTTGACTTCGCCACCAAGGGTTTTGCAGCATTGACCGATAGCATTGTTCTAGGCGATACAGCAGTTGCAGCCACGGTCGTCGACGTCACGGTAGGTTTGGATATCACGTTTGCCCTACTCGTAGGTGTAGAACCTCCCGTCATCTTCGACGATTCGATGGGTTTAGTTATCACGTTTGCCCTACTCGTAGGTGTAGAACCTCCCGTTATCTTTGACGATGATCCAAGCGCCGCAGGTTTTGCCACTGCAGGTTTCACATTCACAGACGTCGAGCTGCTAGTCTGCAATTGTGAGGCGGGGGTAACAGCTTGCAACTTTGCTGTGTTTGCCATCATCGCACTCATAGCTGCTGCCACTGCCGCTGCAGTAGAGCCAGGGGCGAATTTTAGTTGTAGCGCAGAAGGCGAAGTCATCTGCTGCAAGGAGAGAGACGTTGGAACTGGAGTTTGGGGGTCCTTCGGGCGTCTAGGTTTCACCACCTTCTCCGTGGGCTTCTCGCATGTGTCCCGAAGTATGATTTCCCATCCACCCACTACAACTTGCTGCGTCTTAGGTCGACGTTTACGACGTTTTATCGGTGGTCCAACGACGTAATTTGCGCTCGGTGTTGCTCCCGTAGTACAAGTCCCAGGTAAAACTGCAGGCCTTGCAGTAACCACAGTAGTCCCAGGTAAAACTGCAGGCTTTGCAGTTGCCACAGTAGTCCCAGGTAAGACTGTAGGCCTTGCAGTAGCCACAGTCGTAGTTCCAGGTAGAGTTCCAGGTTTCGCTGTTGCGTTATTTCCAGCGCCAGGAGCACTAACAGTTCGCTGCAGACTCGCTGCTGTTGTGGGTAGTTGTGAACTCGTTGCCGATCGGTTTAGTGTCACCGACGGTATTGCAGATTTCGCCCCCAGCGAGGCAAACGCCATCGGCAGGTGCGAAACGTGCAGTGGGTTCGACCCAGGTGGGAAGACTACCGGCCGCATAAAACCCATAGGAATCCTACCCGCCATGATGTTATTAGTAGTGATAACGGGTCTAGCTGCGGCAGTGGTGGGTTTCGTTGACGCAGAAGAGGTTGGTATTGCTGCACCACCGCCTGTCAATTGCCTTTTCCAGTATTCGCTCGTAGCATTGATCACACTTGTAGTGGGCTTGATAGTATTAGGAGTTGTACGAGGCAACTCCTTCTCCAGCACGCGATAAGTCTTTAAACGCAACTTGCCATGCGAATGAGGAAGCTTCTCAGATGACTTTTTACCCTTGTCCATGTCATTCAAGCGAACGACGAAGCGTCGACCTGAGTTGTCCACGTCCAAGTTTCCACATGAATTACCAAACACCGCATTGTCTTCAACAATCACATTTCCAGCGTGATAAAGCAACCGCAAACCAAACCGTGCATTGCGCTGGATTTTGTTTCTGCGTAGCAATGCCTGTCCACCTAGGACAGTAACACCCGAGTGTGCGTTGCCTTCAACTGTGTTCAGCGACATAACCAATGACCCACGCACAAGAAGCACACCTGAAGTGCCAGCACCACGAATGCGACAGTTTTGAAGCACTAACAACGTATCTGCAGCAGGAATAGAAGTTGCAGTAGCAAGAGCAGCAACTGATGATGCAGCAATCCGGGGTGTAGTAGTTACTGATGTGGAGCTTGGTGTGCCGACTCGTGGTGTGACCACGACACCTGCAGTTGTCACAGGCGTAGTAACCCTCGGTGCGATACTTGGTGTCGAAATCCGCGTAATGGTGCTAACTGCAGGAGTTGTTGGTGTAACGCAACGAGTGATCGTAGATGCTGATGTAGAAGCTACAGGTGTGGCAACTTTCGGTTTTGCAGTCACTTGTGTGGTAGCGCGAGATGTGGTATTCATTGTCACACTAGCCACTGGCGTAGTATTCCGAGTCGTGGCAATTGCTGGAGCTACAACTGCAGATGTAGCTGGCTTCGGTATCGTCGTAACTGATGTTGGGGTAGTTCTTGTACTCAGTTTGGTAGTCATTAATGATGCAGAACTTGGTGCTGTAGCAACCCGAGCCGTGGTTGCCGTCGGCGTAGAAACCACAGAAGGTGCAACGAGGGGAGTAGCAGGATTTGAAGTAGGGGTCGAGCTTGTATCATTTCCACCCGCGCATTTCTTCCTTTTCCTCTTCTTCTTCTCACCACGCCCCCAAACGCACACACATGCATTGCCTAGACCATTAGCATCAAACTCGCAGTACTCCACACGTAGTTGACCGTCCCCCACCACGCTCAGCAAATGCTGCCAGTTAGCCAGCTTCTTGTTTTCCTTTCGTAAGTTGTGTCTGCTTTCTTTAACTACAGGAACTGGTTTCTTGATGTCGCTACTCAGCTTTATATCACAGGCAGCAGAATCAGGAGTACTACTAGTTCTTGTAAAATGAAATCCACAAATCACTCCACCACGAGCACTCCATCGAAGTTGTGCACGACAAGAATGCATTTGTAGTTCTACGTGAGAATCAGGAGCTGCCAGTAATCGCAAAGATTTCGAGATTTCTAGAGCTTCATCCAGTTGATAAACACCCGCGCCAAATAGGACTGTGTCACCTGTAGTCACTTTCGCCAAAAATTTCGCTAAAGATGTTCCTGATCCTGGATCAAAGTCGCTTGCTGAAACCTTCACAAACAACGATTGGTGCTGCGCTGCAGTGTGCCAACTACGACATACCATCTGTGCACGATGCCGTTCAGGAAACGGAGTTAACATCGATAGCACACGCTGCAACGCTGGTGGTGGCAATCCTTCATAACCTCTCTTCAGCGCGCTCTTAATTTGCTCATTTGCGACCCACACAGGAGGCGGTTCCCATGTAGCTTCACGGGTATCAGCATTGAAGTAGAACGGCTGACCAGTGTTCGCACACTTCATGAGTGACCATGCCGCGCCAGTAAGAAGACGTTTGCGTTGCTCAAAAAGTACGTGCGCCCGCTCACGACGGTACAGTTCCGTATAGCGCTCTGTCATCTGCTCGGAGCTAGTGGCATTGTTGTCATCCATCTGGCCAACCACAAGTTCGCCTTCTGTAATAAGACGAACCTCTTCCTCTCGTTTTTCTGCCTCGGTTTGTTCTATGTCTTCTAGCAGGGTAGGCGCAGTAGGATCTGAGTCGATTCCAGCAATCGCTGCCGCTTGCTGAGCTGGTGTATACGCATACAAAGGATCCACGTCTTCACGAAAGTGTAGTGCATACCGATCCACTGGATTCAAAGAGTCCTCAAATCCTTGTAGCGATTGCACCGAAGCTTTCCAAGCTTGCAACTTCTGTTCCTCGGCTGCATCACGGGCTCTCTCGCGAATCTTATCACCATGTTTTCCGTACTGATCATGAGATTCCGACAATTTAGACCGCTTAGAAGATTTCCTTTGATCTTTCTTCGAGCTGCGACGCTGACGTTTCTGACCTGATGTAGCAGTCTTGTGGTCATCATCATCCATACTTTCGTCATGCTCAGACGGATCAGGTGTTGCCAGTTCGCGACTATTTCCTCTCCTAGCAGGTCGATCATCAACTTCTGTAATATCCTCTTCTGCCGTGTCCTCGTTCTCAAATTCATCATCTTCATCATCACCCCTCTCACTCGCGGCAGTGCTGACCACCGAGGATGGCGTTGACGGTCTGGACGACACTGTGTCACCAGAATGGATTGCTCGCACTTTTGCTCTCGGTGACATGACATTGCTACCGCTTCCTGCATCTTCATCGAATTCATTTTGTTCCTGTAAATACTCCGCGCGTGCACCTTTCATTGCCACCACGTCTTCTTCATCCTCCAGCTGAGCCATGGCGTTCTCCACAGTATCAAGTGACACTTCCTTGTCATCGTCAATGTCCTCATCAGTCTCCTCATCTTCGAAATCAGACTGAATATCCTCAGGTTCGCCAGTGCTACCAATCATAAGCTCCCGTAAGCTAGCTTTCGAAAAGAAGTCAGTGGTAAATTGCCCCTCGGACATCACCAGGAAGTCCAAATGCCGTTTCTGCTGAGCCTTGCGAAGGATGTTCTCTTCCACAGTGTGTTCGCTTACGAGACGGTAAATGTGTACATCACGAGTCTGTCCGATGCGGTGAGCACGATCTTGGGCTTGAGCATCCATGGCTGGGTTCCAATCCGAATCGTAAAAGATTACTGCATCTGCACCTGTAAGGTTGATACCCAAACCACCGCTTCGTGTACTCAAAATGAAACAGAATATCTTCTCATCTCGATTGAAACGCTCCATAAGCATTTGCCGCTTGTCAACCTTTGTTGCACCATCCAAACGAAAGTACGTGTGGCCGTGCAAATTCAAAAACACTTCCAAGATATTCAACATGGAGCTCATTTGCGTGAAAATCAGACAACGGTGACCACCGCGCTTCAATGTACGCAAAAGCACCGCCAGTTGCTGAAGCTTACCACAGTCGAATTGCACCAACGCCTTGTCGGGAAAAAATAACTGCGTGCGCTTAAATGAGTTGTGATAATGTGACAAAATACGTTGTGCCATCGGTTGTGCGTGATTCGCCACAAGCTCCTCTGCCTGCGCTTTGCGTGACAAAACGAAGTTGTCGTCATAAACGAATCCACCACCTCCGTAAATGACACGAGCAGGCCTAGCACGAGCTTTAGGCACGTAGCAAACACACTTATTTACTGCAGGTTGAAGTGAGGCTAGTCTCTCCTCTGGGTCTCGCACCATAGCTTGTAAAGCCTGCGTTGGTTGGTGTGTGTCAAGAAATGGTCGAACGCGATGAATATGGACCTCCATTGCTGGTGAGATGAAAGTCGACATCGTGCAAGCTCGAATAAGAGCATCCCCAAATACAGGTTCGTCCAGGTACAGATCAACATAGAGCTTCTGAAGCTGTGATACACTTGCACGCTTGTTCTCCCAATATGCCTGACGCTTAGCTGCAAGTCTCATAATCCTTCGTACTATATCTTTTTTCCCCTCGTACGCCGGTGGTACCGTTGCAACTGTATCATCTGGGAGAGGCGCACTCACGTCGTAGAAGAATAGTTCTCTCCGTCGTTTTGATGTGAACTTCTCGCTGTGTAATAATTCCAGGCCTGGCAAATTATTGCCTGTCCAAAGTGCCACGCGAGGACGTTCGTTTACAATTTCATCAACCAAGTATCCGCATCGTGAGGGGACATTCACGTGAATACTAGGCATGTCCAGAGGAGACGCAATTGGACGCGGCTCAAACAAATCTGGATGATTGCACACTTTGCGCAGCTGCATCAAAACGTTCATCATGCTCATAAAGTTGGCACCGCGACCTTTTCCACGGCCGAACATTGCGCGTCGCGTACTGCTGCGCGAAATGAAATCCTCGTACAGGAAACGTTGTCGCTTGGATAACTGGCATGTGATTACGTGCTCGAACTTGCCTGGCAGTTGTTTCGCCACATCTTTCTTCAAACGACGTAAAACAAATGGACGTATAATGCCGTGCAGTTGTGTCACTAGATCCTTGCCACCCTCTACCCCATTGTCCCCCGACTGAGCTGGATCACTTCCATTCTCTACCATAAGCGCCAGGGGGTTCTGAAACCAATATGTGAATTCCTTGCGTGATGCGAACACATGTGGCATGAGGAAATGCATGAGGGCCCAAAGTTCCAGTAGATTATTTTGCAGCGGTGTGCCTGTGAGCAAAAGCCGGCGCTGAGAGCTAAACGTCAACAAAGTTTGCCAGCGCAAACTCTTCCAGTTCTTGATATTGTGTGCTTCATCAAGAATTAGATAATACCACTTTTTTCGCTTGAAACAATGTGCATCTTGAACCACGAGCTGATAGCTTGTGATACAAACTTGGAAAGCGTTCTGTTTCGACCAGCCTTGCCGGAGTTCCTTGCGACGCTTTGCCGATCCAAAATACGTCAACACTTTAAACGCTGGGCACCAACGTTTAAACTCCATCTCCCAATTTACTAGACAGCTCGTAGGTACCACAATAAGGTGTGGTCCCCAGAGCCCTTGAGCGCAAGCGAGATGTGCCAGAAGAGATATCGTCTGAATAGTCTTACCCAGACCCATTTCATCAGCGAGAATGCCGTTAATACGTCGGTCACACATGCTGATGAGCCAATTTACACCTGCTTCTTGATACTCCCGCAAATCAAGCCGTGACGTCAGCAAATAAGGTCGCTTGTACCCACTCTTTCTGGCGGGCGATGTCTCTGTTACTGTTATGTCAGAAGATGGAGCATCAACCACTTCAGTATTGTTGTCGTCATCATCAAGGCGCTCCTGGTCTCTATTTGTCTCTATGGTGTCGCGTCCTTCGTATGATCTTGAAATTTCATCTCCATGATTGCTAGACTCTTCGCCTGATAATGTTGCATATCGTGCTCTAAGTTGGTCAATCGACATCTCGCCCTCCTCTTGTAGTAACCTCAGCTCTTCTGCTTTTTGAGATAGTGATACATCACCATCTAACCTCTCCTCTTCCTCAATGGTTGTCTCATCATCTGCCTGATCCTCTTCCTCTCTCCTCGTCGGCACAAAATCATCGTCCCCAACATCATCAGCATCTTCTTCCTCGACATCATTTTGACCAGCTGGCGCTTGATCCTCACCCTCTAATGCCTCTGCATACCGTGCACGCAACTCCTCTATAGATAATTCCCCTTCTTCCTGTAACGCTGCCACCTCCGCTGCTGCTTGTCTCCTCGACACTGGTCCAGTCCTTCTTTCTTCAGCAGCAATAGTCGTTTCATCGTCCTGTTCCTCCTCCGTCAACTCAAAGTCGTTATCTTCACTACTATCACTTTCCTCCACTTCTTCCTCCACGGTATTATATCTCGCTCTCAGCTCTTCAATTGGCATGTCACTTTCTTGTTGCAATGCAGCAACTTCCATCGCCACTTGTCTCCTTGATACTGCATGATTTTTTTCTTCTTCATCAATTGTCGTCTCATCATCTACCTCCTCTGTCATCTCAAAGTCACTATCTTCACTCTCTTCAACATTTTCTTCCACTTCTTGTTGAAAACTCGCAGCTAAAGCTGTCGAGTACTTCTCCGTCTGCTCTACTAATTGCTTCAAATGTTTCTGCATATGTCTCTGTCTCAATTCATCCGCCTGGAGCTTCACTTTGAAGCTAATGATCTTGTCAATTTTACTCCAGAACTTTTTAATATCGCGACCAACTCGAGCAGCAGCTCGTCGTCTCGCCAGTTCTTCACTCTTCTTCTGTCTCGCCAGCCGTTGCTCCTGTCTCTCCAGATGGGACACAAGTGCTTGACTCAGTGTCTTGGCATTGCGTACGCGCCATTTGCGCTCTTGAGAAAAGTCTGCAGCCATCCACTCCATCTCTTGGAGCAGAAAATCTCGATGACAACGGGTCACACGGCGTCCGGACGGGTCCCATCCAGGCTCAGGCTCCTTGTGCTTGGGTTTACCTAGCGTTAATGTCTGGATTGTATCCTCTAGAGCGGATTTTCGCTCCTCAAGAGCGGACTTTATCGCCTCATATTCACTCTGCGCATCGGAAATCTGCTCATTTTGCGCGGAGGAAGCGTTTAAAGCCGGAGTTTCGGGTGGCTGCGTCTGGGGAGGGGCTTGAGCAGCAGGTTGCGCGGCGTTTGAGGCGCGGGTCGATGCCCGACGACGCGCCTGCTTCAATCGCGCGTTCGCCATGACCCGCAACTCGTGAGATGTCAGTGCGGATGGCGGAAAAGGAAGATGTCGAAATTTCGAGAGCACACGGTTTTAGACATGAAATATGGAAATATGTGTGGACTACATAAAATAGTTCTAGCTTATTGAGTTTTCTCCTGGTCGCGACCAGGAAAAATGGTCGACTTTAACTTTATGGTTACGTTTTGCTGGTTAGTTCATAATTTGCTATTCTTATGCGGTATATTTGAAGATTCACAGTTTTGGAAGGAATAGTTTTGTTCGTACTCTTTGTTCGGCTCCTTTAAGTTATCTCGACGAGAATGATCATGTAGTGCGTACTAAAATTGCGAGTACAATTGTTGCAATATGGAAAGGAAACAACTTGATTCCTATCTGAGAATGATTCGTGCGGTGTTTCACACAAATTCATCAAACTAGGCTAGGTCTTTGTTATGCTTATCTACACTACTTTAGGGAAGTCAATGGAGTACCGCGATCTCGGATCTATTGTGTACTTCCGTACGTTCTTCTGCATCTCATCGCGGTGGTGACCTGACAGACGTTGCATAACTTGGTATGATTTAGCACGATCAGCTAATAGCTGTTCGTCCGTCTCTCTGCCAATCTGAGCGATCATCCAAGCACCGTCCAATGCACTTAGGAAGCCTCGGCACGTACCCACTCCCTCGTGCCACACTGGTTCCAAAAGTGAATCCCCAACAAGGCCGATATAGAGCTTCTTGCCGTGCAAAGTGATGATACTTGCAGCCTTGTCAGCACGAGTGAGCGAGCTGAAGTCTAACAGATTAACACGCGTGAAATCCGTTTTCCTTGGGATTCCTGCGAATCTAACGATGCTTTTGACGAAAGAATGGAGAGCTGTGAGGTTGATGTTCTCCTTCCTGACGAGGTCTTTCGAGTCAGGATAGTTCTTGTTCACTACGCCATGAACCAGCAAGTTCTGTCGTTTTGGCGTCATCACAAGGTAGTGCATCTCGCCACGGAAGTACACGATATTTTCGAGATCAAGTCCGGCTTCACGCATCTTGTACAACATTTGATGTTTAAGTTGAGTCGTCCACGAAAATTCCTTGGTCTTCATTTCCTCAGGGGTTTCCAAGTTCGGGAAATAGCACACAATTCCCAAAGACTCGTTACGACAGAACACAAATCGGCTGATACCAGCAGGTTCTGCTAATTGGTTATTCGTACCAGTAGCACCCAGAACGGCCGTGAACTCAGCTACTGGAATTTGAGGCTCTGTCTTGATTGAGTAAAACGGGTTATGTCCACCTTCCTCGGATTCAGGAGGTACAATCGCCTCGAAACCCGTCGCTGAATAAACCTTCACACCAATCAGCAACGCCACCTTCAGCAAAATCACTTGCAACTGCCGAGTACTCACGTGAAAGTAAGTTCGCGACTTGCAGAAGTTCTTGAACAAAACTTTCGCACCCAGGGACGCTAGATCCTGAACCACCCACGGCCAAAGGTGGAGCATGTTTTCACGACTGAACTTGGTTCGCTTCTCCAAAACCGATACCTGGCCTCCAAGTAGTGCTAACTCGACTGCTGCGCGAAGGCCAACCGGACCAGCACCGACAATGCAAATTCTTTTGTTGACGGCAGGTCGTCGTTTGTACACATCGAGAGTGAATCGCACGTCCAGCAGCTTGAAGAGCTGGCGTAGTCGGAAACCAAGCTTGCTGTACACTGCGTCTCTGATGTGGTAATACATGTGCCACGGTTCCTGCAACTTGATACCGTCGAGGCCACAATCAGCCTTTAGGTTATTGAAAGCTGCCAATGTGTCACACAGATCTTGAGCAGCGGCAAAATCTTTGAATGAACTACGGACGGTAGATGCCACATGCGCTCGAGGGTACTCAGACGGAGTATCAATCACTGCATACGTATCGCATGAATCGCTCGAGTCGTTCGAGAGCTGAGTGCTCGAGAGTCGACGATTACCTCGTCTTTGGTGACTACTTAAGTCCTCGCGAACAATCTGATCAATTGAGTTAATATGCGCCGAAACTCGAGCCATGGTGGAGCCCGACAATTCCATTCTTTGACAAGTCTTGGTCACTTGTTCCAACGTAGCTAGGAGTTGCCATCGAGTTGGAGTGCTCCCACTATACGACGATTGTTGAGATGATTTCGAGCTGGTACTTTCATTGTCCGATGCGTGTCCACCTCCTAGAAACTGTACGAGTTTGCTAGCGAAAGTTTGTGGTCGTTCATCATCCACTTCAGGCCCCGATCTACCGGATGACACGCTACTGCTGTATGAATCGTGTTGTCTGGGAAATTGGGGCGTATACTGCGCCATGGAATCCAATAGTTTGACTGTATCACAACTATCACCATTTCCCTCTTTACGAGCAGAAGAGTGTTCTCTTGGTCGACTGATACTTTTAGCGTGTGGTCGCTTGTGGGTTGAAGCCTTCTCTTCTTCTTCGATCAAGAGCTGCCTCACCTTCAGCCACGCTAATTCCTTCTCCGTACGGACTTGTTCATGGTTTCCACCGTGGTGCATATTGAGTGATGACGAGGCCAGATTATGCCGGAGTTGTTCATCGTCGCCTCCAGCACCGTTGCTGTTGTCTGTGTAAATGTCATCCAGATACTTCTCACCGACGTCGATAGCCAGATCGTCGAGTATCCGACGACGTTGAAACTTTTGATCAATGTCAATATCGAGGTTGTCCAGGGAATCAAGACCGTTTGGATCAATAAGACCTTCGCCAATATACGCAACTTGACGATCCATAGCTCTAAGGCGATCGAATGGGTTGTGGATCGGAAGTCGGCGATCCCGGTGGTGACCACCGGAAATGTACTTGTTAGGCAGGTCTGACGACGCCATTATTCACGAGTTTGAGCCGTGTCTCGAGGAAAACTTACTTGAACAGGCCACTACGAAATCGACACTGAGAGATGAGGTAGGTACTCTGCAGACGAACGCATGATAGAATGGAGACATGATCGCTCTGTCAAGGGACAACATGAATGAAACTCTGCTCTTCCTCCGGGTTTCTACCCAACATACGGTAGTGTTGTCTGCTAGGTCGCTGGATTTCAGCGAGGGTTTATCGATGAAAGTCTCTGCTATAAACTCGCTCAGACTAAGAAACTTCAAGAATTTCTCCATAGTCACGAAAATGCATCGTCCAGTTGCTGCTCACAAGCGAGTTCGTGATTTCCAAAGTGTCGTGTTGTGACGGACGTAAACGGTCACAGAGTTGAACCAGGTGGACACCGGGAAAGATGGCGTGCTGTTGAAGTGGTAGATTCGGTGGTCCACCGTTGACTAGCGCCGTCTACAGCACTTGTCACAGTTCTGCCGTATTGACGTTGGAGGCTACGATTCAGTGGCAAAGGCACGTCGGACTTGGAGGACGCTAACTTTGATCCGAGTATTAGGGAGAAGTTGGGCTTGTCGACGTTGTCGATGGTGTTGGAGCCCCAATATTGCTTACGCTCTTACAAGCAATTGACGTTATTAAAGTGCGTGACTTCTACCAGAGAGATGCTAGCTACAATCATAGCTGGTTTTCGGTTGATCTGCTTTCTTTCGCAGTTGCCGATGATGGTGTCGTTGTTCTGACCGGACGCTAGGAGGCGTACGCGAGATGTGCTGTGGACTTCACAGATACAATATTTGTTCAACACAACCGGCTGCAATGACGGTGTATGTTTCTGAACAGCCATTCACTGCTATAGTTTGTACCAGCAGCGAAAGTACTAAGTACTGCGAGCCTTGCCCTTCGTAATAGCGTGACGATCTGTACGTGGATATGAACTTGGGTCGAACACAATTCAGCTAATTGTTGTCCTGGGCTCACAATGTGATGAAGTGCGGACACATCACATGGATGGAGGAAGCCATGCGTGTGGCGACAAGCTTACCGGGAAAGGAGAAGATGACATACGTGCTTCCATTGCACAAGTGTTAATATTCTCCCACCAATGTGCCGTCAAGTTCAGCCACAACTTGTTGCACTGAATTTCTTCGCTGCTGTTGTCACTGCCAAGGGCGACACATTCCCAGACAGGAATTCGCACAACCTGTAGTTGTCCTAACTTACATGGTGGTTTATCAATGTTTCAGATTACCGTATCACAGAGTGAGCAAGTGTTCATGTCAGTCAATACGATATGTCGGCCCGAAAAAACAGTTTTTGCTTATTTACTATCCGAAATTGATTTTTTATCCACGCACTATCCGCTACGGAACCTTCCAATGAGTACATCGTTGCTAGAACTACAAAACGGAGCTACATCCACTTAGGCAACTCGAGGGAACTCGACCATGTAGCGAGATCTCGGATCCACTGTGTACTTCCGCACATTCTTTTGCATCTCATCGCGATGGTGTCCTGAGAGTCGCTGCATCACTTCGTATGTTAACTGTCGGTCGGCTAGAAGCTGTTCGTCCTTGATCTTACCGATCTGGGCAGTCATCCACACACTATCCAATGCGCTCAAAAATCCGCGACAGGTTCCAACACCTTCGTGCCATACAGGTTCTAATAGTGAATCTCCAACAAGCCCAATGTAGAGTTTCTTGCTGTGTGATGAGATGACGCTGGCAGCCTTGTCAGCACGGGTGAGCGAAGTGAAGTCAAACAAGCTGACACGTGTAAAGTCTGTTCTCCTCGTGATGCCTGCGAAGTCGACAATTCGTTTAACGAATGCATGCAGGACGCTTTGATTGACGTTGGAATCCTTGACCAAGTCTTTCGAATTTGTTTGGTTCGTCTTGACCACTCCACGAACCAATAAATTCTGTCGTTTGGGCGTCATGACAAGGTAGTGCATCTCACCACGAAAGTACACAATGTTCTCCAGGTCAATGCCAATTTCCCGCATCTTGTGCAACATGTGATGCTTCAGCTGAGCCGTCCACGAGAATTCCTTGGTCTTCATTTCCTCAGGGGTTTCCAGGTTCGGGAAGTAGCAGACAATACCCAGAGACTCCTTCTGGGAAAACACGAAGCGGTTGATTCCACCAGGACTGGCCAATTGATCGTTGACTCCAGTGGCACCGATCACTGCTGTATATTCAGCTACTGGAATTTGAGGCTCTGTCTTGATTGAGTAAAACGGGTTACGTCCACCTTCCTCGGATTCAGGAGGCACAATCGCCTCGAAACCTGTCGCCGAGTACACCTTAACGCCAACCAGTAGGGCCACCTTGAGCAGAATCACTTGCAACTGCCGAGTACTCACGTGAAAGTAAGTTCGCGACTTGCAGAAGTTCTTGAACAAAACTTTCGCACCCAGCATCGCCAAATCCTGAACCACCCACGGCCAAAGGTGAAGTCTGTTTTCACGACTGAACTTGGTTCGCTTCTCCAGAACGGACACATGACCACCAAGTAGTGCCAATTCAACTGATGCACGCAAACCAACAGGTCCTGCACCGACGACGCACACACGTTTGGTGGAAACTGGCCTTAACTTGTACACGTCGAGGTTGAATCGAGCATCCAGCAGCTTGAAAAGCTGTTTATGACGGAAACCTAGTCTGCCGTACACTGCATTTCTGATGTGGAAGTACACATGCCAGGGTTCCTGTAGCTTGGCACCATTGAGACCACAGTCGGCGATAAGATTGTTGAAAGCTGCCAACGTATCGGTCAGATCTTGAGCGGAGACGAACGCTTTGAAGGAGCTACGCACAGTAGGTGCAATCAAGGATCGAGGCATCTTTACCGAATATGTCGCGTGTCGGTACTCATTCTCACTCGACTCATTTGTACACTGCGTGCTCGAAAGTCGACGAGACCCTCTCTTTGGCCGAAGGTCCATATCTTCTCGCACGATCTGATCGATCATTGTCAAATGGGATGTAATTCTCGCTATCGACATCTCTGAAAGCTCCGTCGTTCGGCATGCTAGACTCACCTGCTCTAAGGTGCTGAGCAAAATCAATCGTGGCGACGCATTTCCAGGAACAATATCATTGTTCGATTCACCATATCCAACCAATTTGGTAGGATACGGCGACGATGGTGCACCCGGAGCTTGTCCACGATGGAGAAATTGCGCCAGTTTGTTTCCCACATGACTAGCAAATGTGTGTGGTGAGTCTCGCCTCGACGCATCCGAGGAAGAACTGCTTTTGCTGTACAAGTCATCACTCCCAGAACGGGCCAGAACATCCAAAAGTTTCACTGTGTCGTAGTCGACACCTACTTGTCGGTGTGTTTTGTGTACTGGAATTGGTTTCTTGCGAGTAGCTGCCTTCTCTTCTTCTTCAATCAGAAGTCGTCTCACTTTCTGCCACGCCATCTCTTTCTCCACGCGGGGACGTGAAGGATGATCCTCCTCAATCTGATCAAGTTGAGCTGACTCCGCTTCTAGTGGCCTGATCGGCACCGCTTGTCTCCCATAATGACTCGTTTGATGATGAGTTGACTGGTGTAGTGACGCTCGAGGTCCGTCACTGTAAAACCCTCCATCTTCTCCATCTGACTCACCACTGTCATCTTCTTTGTAGATATCATCTAGATACTTTTCACCGACATCGATTGCCAAATAGTCGAGAATTCGTCGACGATGGTGGTGCGATTTGTGAGGGACATCTTCATCTTCATCCCCAAAATTTTCAAGGGCATCAACCCCGTCAGGATCGATGAGACCTTCACCAATGTATACATCTTGATTATCACCGATACTACTAGGGCGTTCGAACGAGTCGCGAAGGTTATATACTGGAGGTCGATGATCGGCGTTCTGCACACTGTGCTTCCGGGGTAACATTGGAAATGAAGGTTGAGCTAATGTCGCCATCGTCGATTGCCGGACTTGACTGGATCACTGCAAAATGGAAACTGATGCTATTGTGCACTTAGGAAAGTCGCGATTTACCACGTTCCAAACGTTTTCAATGTTAAACGCCTTTCTCCTTAGGCCTGGATACGAACCACCTAACGGCACACTACGATTTCTAGAGAACCGGCTTCGGCCTCATGTGGCTTCATGCCTAATATACTAGAAACAACTCGGATTTGTAGATTTTTTTCTGACTACTTCTTCGTTCCAGGGTTTTACACATGCTTACAAATGTTGACCTTAGCTGCGTTCGTGCTTACTGGGAAGCCTCAGAGGGAATTGATAGAATTCTTGGCACAATGGTCCACCCATCTGACTCACCATCTGACGAGTTTATCCCAGCTTTTCTTGAGGCGGCTTCTCTTAACACCGGGTGAAACGTTGCATTGAGAGTGGAATAAGATTGAAAAACCCGTGGTCAATAGCCAAGTTCACTTCAACTTGGGTCTTTCAGATTCATTTAGATCATGATCAGTGAAGTACCGAGGTGCCAGAACTTAGGCTACGCTAACATTACGCACATTTTTGACATCAAGACAACGTTATGTCGCCCTCTCGTGGTTCGCACTTCCCACGGGCATCAAACATCAATTTGTTCAATTAAAGATCAGCGGGTAGTATCTGCCGAAATGTGTTGTTGTAGAATCCGTCAACAGTAAACTGGCGCTCGATAGCAGAACGAAGCAGTCGTGAAGTTTAGCAAGAAACTTCAATGGGATTTGGTTTCAAATTCAGCACAGATCATTCTAAGAGAACGAAAATCGAAATTGTGGAGTAGACTTTGAGGATTACCATGAACGACATCTATTTACCAATCATAACTACACTACACTGAACCTGTTGACCTTCTTTCGGTTAGACAACTTGAGGGAAGTTGATCGCGTAACGTGACCTCGGATTTACATCGTATTTCCGCACGTTCTTCTGTAACTCGCTGCGATGGTGGCCTGACACTCGCTGCATGACTCGGTAGGCTAACTCACGATCAGCCAGCAATTGGTTGTCAGTGTTTATGCCGATTTGGGCAATCATCCACACTGCATCGAGCGCACCCAAAAATCCACGACAGGTTCCAACGCCTTCGTGCCACACAGGTTCAAGCAGCGAATCTCCGATCAAACCTACGTAAAGCTTCTTTTCATGTGAAGTGAGAATGCTCGCAGGCTTCTCGGCTCGGGTAAGTGAGCTGAAGTCGAACAGACTGACACGCGTGAAGTCCGTCTTTCTAGGGATACCAGCAAACTCGACAACTCGCTTGACGAAGGAATGCAAAGATCTCTGACTGACGTTTGTGTCTCCAACTAAATCTTTTGAGTTGGGATGATTTTGCTGGACCACGCCACGTATCAACAAGTTCTGTCGTTTTGGCGTCATCACAAGGTAGTGCATCTCACCACGAAAGTACACAATGTTCTCCAGGTCAATGCCAATTTCACGCATCTTGTGCAACATGTGATGCTTGAGCTGTGCTGTCCACGAAAATTCCTTGGTCTTCATTTCCTCAGGGGTTTCCAAGTTCGGGAAGTAGCACACAATTCCCAAAGACTCGTTACGACAGAACACAAATCGGCTGATACCAGCAGGTTCTGCTAATTGGTTATTCGTACCAGTAGCACCCAGAACGGCCGTGAACTCCTTGACAGGTATTTGAGGCTCTGTCTTAATACTGTAGAACGGTTTTGTACGACCACCATCCATTTGTGGTGGTACAATGGACTCGAAACCCGTCGCCGAGTACACTTTGACACCAACCAGCAACGCCACCTTGAGCAAAATCACTTGCAACTGCCGAGTACTCACATGAAAGTAAGTTCGCGACTTGCAGAAGTTCTTGAACAAAACTTTCGCACCCAGGGACGCTAGATCCTGAACCACCCACGGCCAAAGGTGAAGTCTGTTTTCACGACTGAACTTGGTTCGCTTCTCCAAAACCGATACCTGGCCTCCAAGTAGTGCTAACTCGACTGCTGCGCGAAGGCCAACCGGACCGGCTCCAACAACGCATACACGTTTAGTGGAAACTGGTCTGTGTTTGTACACTTCCAAATTGAATCGCGCATCCAACAACCTGAAAAGCTGCTTCTGACGGAAGCCCAAGTTGTAGTAGACAACCGCCCTGATGTGGTAATACAGATGCCATGGTTCGTTCATCTTGGCACCGTTGAGACCGCAGTTGGCGATAAGATTGTTGAAAGCTGCCAGTGTATCACATAAATCTTGTGCAGCGATGAAGGTCTTAAAGGAGTTGCGAACTGTCGGTGCCGCATTTCCCTGACGGTGCTCTAACATCGGAATGCTCGGCCCTCGACTTTCATAGCCGCTCGAGTCGTTTGACCACTGGGTGCTGGAAATCCGTCGGAATCCGTTTTTCTGTTGACTGGCGATGTCCTCACGAACAATGCGATCTACAGCAACTAGATGAGCTGAAATTCGCGCAATTGACGCCTCTGATAGCTCCGTTCTTTGGCAAGTTTTAGTTAGTCGTCTCAACGTAGCCAACAACCACTGAGTCGATCGATTTCCTTCGTGTGAAGACGTCTGCGAGACACAAGAACTCGTCGTTGAGCTTTCATCATCTGCAACTTGTTTACGTTGCAGGAAATGCACCAGTTTACTCCCCATCCGATCGATACGACTTGCAAATGTCTGCGGTGCATAGTTGCTGTCTGGACCAGAAACACCAGAAGATGCACTGCTGTTGCTGTGCATGTCCTCCATTCCAGGACCTCCAAGAAGATCTAATAGCTTGATCGCTCCAGTGTCAGAGCCGTCCTCAGAGGAACCAGCCATGCTTTGTGCACGTGACTTGTGCATTGCCGCCTTCATTTCTTCTTCAATCAGATGCTGCCTTACTTTCTGCAAGGCCAATTCTTTTTGGTTTGAACTAGTATGGCGTGGTGGTTGAGGTCCATCGCTGTGAAATCCGTCATTGTTGCTGTCATCTTCTTTGTAGATGTCGTCAAGATACTTTTCACCGACATCGATCGCCAAAGAATCGAGCAGACTACGGCGGTGATCATCACCAAGTTGATCAACACCATCGGGATCGATGAGACCTTCACCGATATAAACGTCTTGGTTTGCACCGAATCTGGCGCGCACAAATGAATCTCCGGGTCCTGTGTGTATAGGAGGTTTGTGCTCAACCTTTTGCACGCTGTACTTCTTCGGCAATGTCGGCAACGCGGGTGAGGCCAATTGGGTTAGTGTCGCCATCGTTCAACTCGGATACCACCTTGAAATCTTCTGAGGGGCTTGACCACACCGTCGCAAAATGAAAACTGAGACGAAACTTGATCATACCTCGATGGCGTGTCTTACCTTGCAGGAATACACACGACATGATATCTTGATTGCGTCAAATTGCGCTCTTAGACCTGGGATTGACCCACCTTGCGACTAACTAGTGTGTTGAACTGCTGCTAATTCATGAGTATCCGTTATCTGACTACTTCCTATTGTGAACTGACTACTTGTCCAACTCATAGGTTTACAAGCTGACCGTAGTTGTTCAAACCAGAAAGGGAGTATCCCGATTACAGACTGGGCATACTGTTCTTTCGTGTAGTAGTGGTCCACCAGGAGCGGGAATACAATCCTTCAACGTACCTCGGAAACTTTAGAGAAATGCTTGAACTATTCTGTGGCTCTTGACCTACCTCCATCCAACACATGACAGGTCCACGACGTCTGCTTGTTGTCTATTCAGATTAATCAAATGAATTACATATACACACTCTCTCTCTTCATCTCGAACATTCAGTCTAATGAAAACCGCCTTCATTCGAAACTGTAAATGGATTGCTGTGCAGATCTGTAGCGGGTTGAAATCATCAATAGTTGCGGCGAGCGCTTGTAATTAAGGATCAACAGGATATCTGTGGTGGAATCGAAGTGCATAGAAAATATCCTACGTGAGTAAGTGCTCAACCATCTCGCTGTCGAGAAGACCCTAGTTGTTCTAATAGAGAGCGTATGTGACGACAGTCTTATAGACTTTTACTTTTAAAAGAACATCTTGATCGTGCTTCTTCCGAGTGCAACCGTCAGATATTTTGATGGCGGGCGTTCTAGAAGTGTGACGAGTGCAGATACTGGCGGTACTATATCAAAGGAGCGCAAAGTTACAGTTCACTCGATCTAGTTAGACTTGCGACTATTGAACATATCCTGTAAAGCGTTCAGTGGATTGCTAAATTGTGGAGTTGCATTTGTGCACGAAATGCTCTCGAGAAGGAGGTGCTTAGTGGCGTTTTTACCGTTGTTGTTCGATTGCATCTACACTATTGCTTCAACCATCGAAATCCACTGGGGTATCAATCTTGCAAGTAGTAGTCCTAATGAGGATGCTCACCGGTAGGCAACGAAGATCACATCCTCGCAAGCACAGGTAATCACAATTTATGACGTACTTACTTTTCGTTCTGACTTGGTCGATCCAGTATCATTTTCACTTTAGGGCACCGTATGTTCAAAGCTCCCAAGTGTTTTGTCGATATTCAGATTCAGTCGAGGGCGAGTATGGAAACCTCGTCACTCTAATAGCTGAAATAGCTTATGTAGATAATGATGTACATAGCAGTCTAACTCTCGTTCTCTTGTATACACTTGATATAGTACGAGGTAGATAACGGAAGTCCACATTCTGGCTGAAATCATACTTACCGCATGACCTGTTGTAGAAGAAATGAATTCTATCGGTGTTTCCTTACATCGCTTCAAAGTATAATGCGAAAGTAATTCAATGGTTGGAACGAAGTTCACATTAGCCGAGATCCACGACGTTTTCACACTATGAATAGATCAGGCTACCAGAACACTTTTGCAGCGAGATTGAAAATGGATTCTGTCGGCTCAATCAGTTTATCATTGGAACCAACCACTCAACTGCGAATGCTCAACAAGTCTACTTTCAAGTCCGTATCAGCAGATGAAGATGGTGGTCGAGAAGTTTTTGACGAACCCATGCATGGAAAACCTGGCCCCGATAATATTTTTGCGCCTAAAAAGGTTTATCCAGTCGCAACAGCGAAGTCAGAGAAGGGTTCCAACAAATCTGTTGTATATACACCACCTTCAAGTCATCAGAGCATGAAATTTATCCTTATTCAAGCAATGATCGGGATAGCAGTGTGTATCTGCCTGAGTTGGACACTTTGGCTGATCCTATTGAATGTCGCACCCAATGACACTGTGAATCGAGTCATGAACACGGAGAACTTTGAATATGGCTCGTTTTGGTTGATGGTCGACCCCTCTAAAACATTGGTGAAATTTGCCACGTTTGGATTGTCGGTTGTAACTCTGGGGTATCTGGGAGTTCTCATCAAGATGCTGATGTATCTACAGTGTTCGAAGAAAGTCGATATGATTCACCACATAACCAACAAAGGTGTCACGAGAAGGGTTGGAAAAAACCCGAATGAACAGCGCACGGGAAGCAGGTTAACATCAACAACCATGAAATTGGCAGCTTCACTTACTGATAAAGGCAATCCAACCCGAAAACGCATTGTACGTTTATTTTGCTATTTTGCTTGTCCATCAAAATTATGGCGATTTACTCTGTCGTACATGTAGAAATTGCTGATGAAAGTTGGCGACTTGGCTCTCGAAACACTTCTCCTCTATCAGATGCTCGAAACCGGGTCTCCTACACCACTGATCGCGATCTTTACATTCATAGTTGCTTCCAACGCATTAGCTTGTGCTGCAATGATGTTCATACCACACGAACGGGCTCCCCTCGCAGAAACTCTCATCGACATATTGTAAGCAGTGCTGTATCTCCCAATATTTGGTATTTACTCAATGTTTGACGATTTTTTCTCAGGTTTGACTTCCTTATCATCATCGGATGTCCGATGCTTGTCATTTTTTACTGCCTTTCCAGCTTCACGTTCGATCGCGCCAAATTCGCTATCAACTTGGAAGTTTTCCCCCCTGGATGGTTTGAACAAGGAGCAAGTGTTATAGCAAATGCCGAACAAATGGCTGTGATATACGAAAACCTAAAGTCTCTGCGAATCATGTCAGCACTTAACTTTTTCACAAGAATTGGTATTAATCTCACACTGTGCTTTCGACTTTGGCTGGTGGTGGATCTCATCCGAGACCCAACAAAACAACAGAGCAGCGTGTACCCGAAGCGTCATCGACTAGGTGCTGTATTTCTCGTAATCTATGCTTTCATGCTGGTTATCTTCGTTGAGGAGAGTATGCGGACATCCTCGATTGCATGCAACGCACATCCGGAATGTGTCGTGAAAGCTCGTCGTTGGACAATTCTGGAAAATGACTCGTTAACGCAGTGTCCGTGTTTGATGCTCATCGACCGAGATATTGCCCCAAAAACTTATGCTGAATGGGAAAATCCCACCAACGTGACAGACAAAGTGGC
>PCFV01000553.1:0-21977 GCA_002812785.1 Phytophthora litchii | reverse complement strand
TCCCTGGTCCTTGTGCTTATAGCAGGCATCTGGGCACTGCGGAACACCCTCGGAATCCTTTTCGGTCGTGTAGATAGTACCAAGGGAGTCGTCATTCCAGCCAAAAAGCGAGGCATCGCGCGTTGCCCAGCCGACGATCTTGACATCAATTTTATGAAACGGCCAGCAATTGTACCCGATAAGCCATTCGTTCCACGCGTTCATCTGTCTGTTAAGCATGGCTTCGAACTTGGACGCCACCGCTTTGGAGAGTTTGTTGGTGCTCTCCCATCGGACGCAGTAGTTGAGCTTTCCCTTGTGGTTCACAAGTTGATCGAAAATGAAGTTCTTGAATTGTGGGACTCCCTTGGCCATCCTATTAGTCCACACCCAGCCGACGTCCTTGGCACTAATATACGCGTTCGGGTTGCCAACGACGCACTTGTCACTGCCCGAGGTGACATCGCCAAACGTTGCATGCTTGCCCGTTCCACCAGTCGAGTTTCCAGAAGTCGACGGAGGCTTGGCGTTTGATCCCTCCATGGAAGTTTGCGTCGGAAGTGAACCGATTTCTTCATTACTAGATTCCAGTGACCCCGTTGTTTGTATAGGGGTGGTAACCTCGGGTGCCTCCGGAGCTGGTGTGGTAAACTGAGTTGGTGCATCCTGAATCGGAGAGTCCGTCACGGATGGCGTCTCATTGTCAGCGTAGCCGATTTCCGGTGTTGATGGAGTGATTATAGAGGATTTCGGGTAGCATTTCGCGGCCAACGTGATGGAGCTGCAAGCTGCTAACGCGACGACAGAAACCACCAGTAGCTGTGTAGCAGAAATCCGTACAGCACTATGTTTCGCCATGGTGAGAAAATGACAATGAGGTTGGTAACAGGAAGACGTGCCGGTCGTTGTTGTCGTGCTGCCAGTAGGCAGCTTGTTGATGGGACGCCAAAACAACGCGCTGTGTGAGATTGGCGCGTAGCACCACCTCTACTGTAATTACCACGTTCACTGCCTCTCCTGTTACTGTACCTACAGCAAGAAACTACACAGAGGAGTGGAGACGGGTACCATTGGTGCCAAATAATGCAGTCCACTACAATAGACAATTAAGCTCTTCGGTTCATCGAGCAGATCATGAGGCTCGTTCATGGTTCAACAACTCGCTGAAGATTGTGTACATTGACCATTACGTGGCGAGATTATGAAGGCACGATATCACAAGGTGGAACAGTATATTTTGGACAATACCACTGAACGTCAGCACCGCAATTCGTACGTATCCCCTCGTCCTCTCGATACTTTAAACGGTAGATGAAGGTGGCAATTGCCCGCCGATCATATCTACGTGCTACTTATCGGCACGACTAGCTGTGTGACGTTGACAAAATACAATAGTTTTCCGTAACCTTACCCATTCGTGCATTCCATCCGTGTGCCCGTCGCACGTAAAGGGAAAAGTAAAACCCCAATAATTTTCACTTGAATGGTAATGAATTTGCAGACGTATTTTATCGCAATCACGGAATGTTATACGTAGTCTATGCTTGGTAGTCTTGCTGTATCTTGCAGTCTGTAGTTCAATGATTGATTTATGCACAATGGCAAATATTGTTTGTATACGTCGCTCCTCAGACGGCTCACGAGTGGAGCTCCAGCTCCAGTTCGCGTAAAAACAGAGCGAGGTAGTCTTGATCCACACGCCGCATGGTGAGTTTCTGCTGTAGGGACACGTAACCAGCGAGCTTGAGTAGCTTGATAATGCTGGGTGTCGCCTTGAGCATTTTCGAGTAGCGAATGTCATCGTGCTGCAGCGTGCGAAACTTGGAGCGCACACCTTCGCGGTGTAGCGAACGCAGAACCTTGAAAATGGAAGTAAGTTTTCGTGCACGTTCGGTGTCGGACGGGCACTCGCAACGGCAGCTAGCCAGACAGGCACGGATCTCGTGTACGGCCTCGTCCACTTGGTGTGCCGTCGGGACACGGTCAGGAGCGTCGTCACTCCACGAGGGTTTCTCATAGTCATGAAGCGGCTCTCCAGACGATGCGCCTCCCATCTGGCTTGACTGGAATGGAAGCGATGAGCTGCGAGGTCGAACAAGTCCTGCCATCAGTTCTCGAAGCTCATCACGTTCGTCCCTGTCCACTGTTGGAGCAGGAGGTAATGGTGATGATGGCGAATCTGCTGGGTTAATTGGTGGCGAGGCGCTCTCTTCTGCTTTTCTCTTCTTCAGCAAAGCACCTAAGTCTTCTTCCACGTAAAACGCATCAGGTCCATGATACTTCTTAAACTGAGGCTCGCGGAAACCATCGCTGCTGAGCAGCGACAAATCGTCGGACGAGTCATCGTAGCTTTCTTCATCAGACGATGAAGAACCGTAGTCATCATCATAACTGGTACCACCGGTTGTGCCTAGAGCCTGCAAGTAGGATCCCTCAGTTGGTGCAGCGGAAGGTCGGTTTGTTCCAACTGTTTGGCTCTTCTTGGAGCTTCCGTGACTGTCGTGGAGACCACCATTTGAAGAACTGGAATTGGGCTTGGTAGGCTTGCTCGTTGGCTTGCGAACATTGTGAACAGGTGAAATCTGCTTCTTAGCAAGCAGCGGAGAAGCTGGGGGTGGTGGGGGAGGAGGAGGGCTGCTTGGGGTTTTTACCACTTGCGGAGGCAGTGGAGGCGTTAACGATCTAGACATGGACTTCCGTGAACCACCGCTGGCTCGCACAGGGGTCTCGCTGGAAGCCATTACACCACGAAGCTCTGACACCAGGTCTTGGGTCGTTAGTCCTCTCTTCCCCATTGCTTCGGAAGGCAAAGACATTGCTCTGGGGCCCGATGAGACTGATGACGCTGTATCACCAAGAATGGGGCTATTGTCTTCACCACGCTCGCCAAAGATCTCGAATACACTTTCGATTTCCACCTGGGCGGAGCGATCCCGCACAACATCTAGTCGATGGTGCGACCGTGCTTCGGGCTCCGGCTCGTCGCTATCGATAACTGACAGCTTTCGCTGTGCATCATGCAGGCTACGCTGCAGGTCGCGAATCTTCTTCTCTAGCTCATGGATTTCGGTCGCGCGGCGCACAGAATCGGCAAAGTTGTGCGAGGAGTGTCTATCATCTTCATCTTCATGCTCTGAACCATCGTCCTCTGGTTGATATGTTGCCATGATTTTCTCGTAATTAGATGCGGAATACGGGTCTGGGCTTTGGGCTGAGCTGTCATCGCTATCATACACGGTCGGATAGCTGGCAACTGAAGCTGAGCTTGACGACACTGCGCCATCGTCGTCATGCTCCTCTTGGTTATCATGAGCGCTGTTAGCTTCGTTCAACTGGCGATGACGCTCTCCTACGGACATCCTGTCCCTTGAGAGTGTACGGAACAAGAAAGCTTGACCAGCCTGTCTTGTTGCCCGAGCTGCTGCGAAGGTGATGCGAGCAACCGAGTTAAACTGATCGGACGTCATCTCACCGTCACGTTCACTACCACCATCTCGTGAAGAATCCTGGCTGCGGTCACTTGGTCCAGAGTAGTACATGGCAGGCGCAGCATTCGTAGCATTGGCTAGTGCAGCGTCAAAGTTCGAGACTGAACTCTCCAGCGCCTCACGGATGCTTGTGATCTCGCTGTACATGTCATTGAACTCTTCAACTTCATCGCTATCCTCGTCCTGCCGTTCTCCGTACGCTGCCTCAGACATCGTAATATTGATGGTATCACGGACTTCGCGGATGTGGGTTACAACATCAGTGAGGGCTTGCATCTTATCCTGAGCGCGCAACTGTGGGCTGACATCGATCTTACGTGGGGGGTTAGCAGGCTTCAGCTCGGTGTCGGACGAAGCTTCAAGCACTTCCATAGCTAGGTCACTCTGTCGACGGTCACGATCGCGTGATTCACGCATCCGGAAGATCATGTCCTCGTACGTATTGTGCTGCGGACTGCGCAGGCCACGGATGTACGACTCCGTGTCATTAGAAGTAGAAGACGCCGGTTCATCTCCAGTTCCGGTCGCACTTAGCACCGAAAATTGTTGTTGTTGCTGTCGAGCCCCAGCACTTGTCATACACGCGGAACAAACGCGCAAGTGGGTGATTTCAAAGATTGGTTCCTCTAGTTCTCTCAGCAAAGCACAGGACGAACAAACCACTTCGCCACATGTTCGACAATGGTGTTTGCGTCGGAAGTAAAATCCTCGCAGACAAACTGCGCACGCCTTACGGTCCGAGTTGGGTACCCACTGCCACTGCTCCACGAATCTCAAACTACTTACTCTCTGCCGCGCCACAAGTCCTGGGATCTTTGCCACAGCACACACCGTTTTCTTCATTAATTCCTCGAGCACTCCCCTTACAATAGGATTCAAATCCCCGTCAATCTGACAGATCGAGGTCACTTTGAATGTGTTCGGCTGGTGTGTCTTGGAGACAATAACGCCCATTCTCGACAAATATCCTCTTGCAATACCGAAATTCTCCAAAGTCGGTACTTCTCGATCTCTAGAAATGGATTCTTGAACACAAAAGCCCACAACGTTGGAGCCAGGATGTGGCTTTTTCTTCCCTGCATATTCCAAGTAGCAGAAATCCAAAATCTTTTCATCTTCTCCATGTCGTGGTCGTTGTGTCTTAAAAGCATGCCACTTGATAGCACGATACGAATACGACGCTCTCGACGGTGTTCTCTCTGTCACATCACTGCCAGATCTTGTAGCTTGTTGTGGAAAAGTAAACAACGTCCTGCCATCCACAAATGCATCTCCATGCATATATCGCATCGCTTTCCGGAGATCTTTGGTCTTGACTTTAGCAATCGCGCGTAGAATCTCGTCTACTTTTGTGTCCGTCAATTGGACACTAGCTTTAAGTAACGTAGACGCATGTGTGGACTTATTAGCGGGTTGAAAGTCCAAAAAGTTCGCACGTTGACACGACACAGACACGTCGTCCTTGGACTCGAGACTGAGGCGACTTCGGCCTGGAAGACGCGACCGAGCGCTGCGGTGTGTGGCGGAGTCGCTGTTGGTCCATTTGTAGGCGCAATCGGCGTCTTCAATGATGCGGATAAGCTGCGTCACACGCTCCTTCCCCAGTCGCTTGTAGTACTTCACTTCCTCTCGACTTAGCGCGATCTGCGGGAAGAAACCATCATGTAGGGGGAACTCGAGCATTCCCAAGAATGCGGAATTGAACTTGAAGCGGAAGGAGTGAATGCGGGGGTGTGGGTGGCTAGGTGTGGCTCAGTTGCCCTTTTCCCTAGTCGCGTTTCCGCTGGAAATGGCCTTTTGACGCTCACGTATCTAACAACAAGGGAATCGGAGAGTGAATCGATGGAGTCGAAACGCTGGGGATTAGAGTGGTGTCGAGGGAAAGAGGCGGCTTCTGGCAAGGAACGGCGTCGTGCAGTTGTAGAGCTTTGGAAGACGACCGATTGGTCGAAAAGCGGCCAGAAAGGACGCGGCCGTTGCCGACGGGCGATAGATACACGGACTGCAATGCAAGGCTGATGCGATGTCTGCGACAATAGCTGAGTTGATTGCCTTGTTCTGTTGACTTGGTGACGAGGATAAAGGCGGGATGTCATGTTGGCGCGATGCCTTCGGTTTCCTCGTAGCGCTCGGGTTTAGGTGGTAATCACGGTTTTGGAAATGTGAGGCGGTTGCAGTGGAAGGGTGTGGCACGCCACGATCGATGGACGATGACGACTGCGACCGAAGGCAAGATACTTTTCCGTACGAGTGTGCGTGAGAGAGTACGAGACACCTAGGTGCGTCTGATGGCAATGTCGCTATGTGATGCTTGTCAACGCAGCGGTTTCTGACTTCGGAGCAGCTCAGGGTGCTGCGTTTCCGCTGAGGTGCGTTTTCGCTGGTGCTTGATGAGCAGCGACACACACAGTGCCAGCTGTTTCGCAATTGAAGTGGCTCTGATAAGCAAGCATGGCGGTGCCACACATGGGCTCCGATAATGACCGCCAGCCGAGTTGCCCGCGAAGGGACACGACTGCGAAATCTTAGTCCACGACTAACGAATGGAACATTAGGCCTGGTTACTTGCACGCGCTGTGTGGCCTAGGCGGCGCTGTGCCGTGTGTGTCGCCGTAGGATATCATGCACAGCCTTGCACCAGCGTCGGCGTAGCCACAGCTCCTTAGTAGCATGCCATCGTCGCTTTCAATAAGACTACATGGGGAGCCGGACAATCCGAGTTGTCGCAGCAGCTAAAGTGTCGCTGCTGCCTTCGGTAACGCTTACATGTTGCATCCCGTCACATGATTCACATTAAAGTTTGATTGGAGGTCATTCGACCGCGTAGTAACTTGGCGCGATGCGCATGAACGACGAATCAGTCATGCGGCGAGCTCCTATGGCAGTGTCTCTCATTGATCTAAATTTTCGATCCAACACCGCACGAGCTCTCTTGTGTGAGGTGGGCAGCATTCTCGGTCATCGCAAGGGGATATCAACTCCTTGCTGCATGATTGTAAGGATCGTTAAACTTCTACTACTGGTAAAAGGTAAGATTATTTTACGAGACACATAACTTTTTAGGGGTTTTGGACACTATGACAACATCTCCTCTTCCGATACTTAACACTACACACTTGCTAGCTTTCTATCTGCTTCCGCACGCATTTTCTCATCAATACGAGCTAAAAGTCGAATTTTTCTGTGGGCGGCGCACCAGTGGACTGCCCGCTTGAGCAACGACTGCGCAGAGGTGCTTTCGCCAGACCTTCCATGAGCTCACGCAATTCACCGCTCTCGTCACGTGCCCTTGTTCGTCGACTGACACCCGCAGCTGCAGGTGGTAATGCCGTAACGACAGGAGCAGCTCGTGCTTGTCCTTGCTCTTCGTCCGAGGAGGACACAAACGCATTGTTTCCCGGGCTTGCTTCTTCACTTTTACTGTTCCCATTGGGGATCTCATCAGGGCCAGCCTCCATTTCTTCGATAGCATCGGGAGGGCGACGCTCGAGACTATGGCGCTGAATTCGCTGCAACTGATCTTCAGGGTCGTACACGTAGATTGTGGTACCTTGTACAGGCTTAAGCGCTGGGGCTACCATCGCAGTAGGTCGTGATCCACTGAAAGGTGGAAGTGCTGGTGCTGCTGTTGGAGGTGGTGGTGGTGGCGATCTTCTCGACGGCCCAGAGTAAGAATTGCGGGACGGAAACGATATCAACGGTGCACCACTAGACGGTGTTTCTGGCGGTGAAGGCGACGGTGCAATGCTGCTCGCGCCAGATCTTCGGCGTGGAGGTGCGTGGGTGAGTTCACTTGAGTTCATGACACCACGCAGACTTGCCACGAGGTCAGGTGGAGCACGAGCAGGCTCAGACAGTCGCGGACCTCGTGTATTAGTTCCTCCAGACGCAGTTGATGACGGGGAAGACGGAATTGCATCCGCAGCAATAGCAACATGCTTCTCTTTGGAGGGCTGTGGTGCAGGTCCACGAGACTGCTTTAATGCTGGTGCTGATGTTGGCTGACGTCGATGGTTGGTAGGTTGCTGTTCGGGCTCGGGTTCATCGTCAGCACTTTCGTCGCGCTCATCTACGACTGACGGCACATCAAGAGGAGCTGGTGTGACATGAGCTGCTACACTGGTGGTCAGACCACTTCCTGTTGCCTCGGATTCACGCTGAGACGCCTCGAGACGCTGATGAAGGCGTCCGATTTTTTGGGCAAGTCGTTCAATACCTCGATTTTTGCTTACACTGACGACTGGTGGCGGTGCTGATGGTGATGTCGGTGCCACTTCTAGCTCAGTTTGTTCTTCTGGCTCCGTAGCTTTGGCTGCAACTGACGAAGTCGGATGTGTTAAGTGTAAATTGGCTGTAGGTTCTGATTGACGAACCCACTGCATAGCTTCCTCGAGTGCACGTGCTTCTTCGGAGGCACTTTCCTCTTCTGGTGTCGGTGAAGGCAACGGTTCACCAGCATCTTGGTGGTCCAACGACTGCACAGATGCTGACAGTAAGGATGAACGTGAGGAGAGGAATTCAGCGCTTTCACCGTTCAGAGCGCTTGGGTCCTCGCTGCCTGTACCTTCGCTGAAACTAAACGCCAAGTCACTATCGAGCCGATCAGAGTAGATGTCCGACGGACGCGCAGCGTCATTATGACCGATGGACTCGAGTACAGCATCAAAGTCCGAGCTAGATATGTCCAATGTTTCACGTATTTTCATAATCCGGTCGTAAATCTCATCATACCGCTCTGCACCAGCATTCGGGTCTCCACGACCGCTCTCAAGCAGCATACTGTGACGTTCTTCTTCTTCCTCAGCTTCCGAGATGGCCACGTTGATCGTGTCACGAATTTGTCGAACGTGTTCCACAAGCTTATCCAGCGCCTCCTTTTTCGCTTGAGTTGACATGGTTGAAGTCGATAACGTCGAGTGACGCAATACACTAGACCGTCGTGCCGACTCAGACGATGCTCGTGGGTAGTGTCCGCTGCCATCGGACTCATAATCATGTCCAATGCCTTGAGCGCTTGTGCGGCTACCAAGAGGGTGATGGCGCTGACGGAATGGTGGTAGTGGCGAACGCACGGGGGTCGCCTGCGATGACGATCCCCGCAACGACTCCTCCATTCCTCCTTTTCGCAGCCCTCGGTGCTTTGGATAACGCAGCCCACCAATATACGTATCTGTACCAACATTCGTCGTAGTTGTGGCAGTCTCAAGCATTCCATCCTCACTTTCAGTCACCCCAGACCACATGCTGCTCTCCCGATGACTGCCAGCCTGCGCCATACAAACAGAACACACGCGCATGCTAAGTGTATGTTCATCTAGCGGTTCCTCCAGCTCGCGTAGCGGGGCACAATTGGAGCACACAACCTCTCCACACGTCGCACAATGGTGTTTGCGACGGAAGTAAAATCCACGTAGACAAACTGCACATGCCTTACGTTCCTTTGTGGAGATCCACTCCCATTCATCCAAGTACTGCAATCGTCCCATCCGCTGTCGTTCCAGTAACCCCTTGACCCGATGTACTGCCGCAACAAAGTCTACCATGATCTCTTCCATTGTCACCCTTACAGCAGCCGGCACCATAGCTCCATCAATCTGTGCAATAGCAGTAACCTTCAAAATATTCGACTGGTGTGTCTTGGTGATCAAAATGCCCGTGCGTACAAGTTGTCCTCGTAGAATATCATATCTCTCCAACGTCGGTACTTCTCGATCTCTGGCAATAGACTCCTGTACACAGAATCCCACGACACTACTAGCTGCTGCATGTGCCTTCCTCTTGCCTGCATATTCTAGATAACAAAAATCCAGACTTTTCTGTCCTTCTCGTCTGTTCGCCTTGAGGAGAAACCACTTGATGGCTCTGTACGAATAACTGGGCTTCTTATGCTCCGATGACGTCGGAAACGTCAGCAATGTCTGTGTATCTATAAACTCGTCTCCATGCAGATAACTCATGGCTCGTCGAGCATCCCGTGTTCTAACCTTGGCAATAACTTGGAGAATCTCATCCGGCTGCACGTCCACAATGTGAACACTGGACTTGAATAATGTGGACGGTTGTTGCGACGCTGGCTGCTTGGTATTAGGTCGAATATCCAGGAATTGCGCCTTCTGAACACCTCGTCCGTTGCGTGCCTTGCTGTCTGTCCAACGGTAGACACAGTCGGCATCGTCAATGATACGCACGAGTTGAGCCACACGCTCCTTGCCGAAGCGACGGTAGTGCATGAGCTCCTCCACCGTCAACACCATTTGTGGGAAGAACCCCGAGTACAACGGGAACGGCAGCTCCGTCGCCATGCCGATCCGATCTCTGTGGTACAACGAGAATCGCGAAGTGACGCCTTGGATGGCCTTTGTTCAGCTGATGCCACACCAACGACACATCAATTTAAGTGACTGACTCTTCAACCCAGATGGTCCACTTCAACGGTTAGTTTGCCGACTTATTGCGATGACTGGAGGTGAGAGGCAGAGAGTGAAGCGGTGATCGATGCTGGAGGAGTATAGAGATATGGGAGAAGTGGGAATATTCGAGCAGCGTTCTGGAATGGAGACATCGCAGCGCTGGAGTCTTGAAAACAAGAGTTTGGCGGTGGTTATGGTGTGCAAGTAGCTGTAGGGACAGTGGTGTCTGTATGAGAGGGTTGGTGTAGTTAGAATGGCATTGGTGTGCTGTATTTTGATGTGCACTGCGTCATTGCAAAAAGTATCTTTCTCGCTGCCTAAGAAACGGTTGTGGTCTCTTCTGCTTGCAGTTGGATGGGTTTATGAGATGGTACGATGCTGCTGTGGGTGTAGTGATGATCTACAGACTGAGACCTACGACGTAAGCGCTGGATTTTTCGAGCTCACTGGCAGTGATTCATTCGTGCCTGCGTCGTGCATGGGTATGGCTTGCATATGATCCACAAGGCAGTATTCGTATTTGTAAAGTATTATTTCTCTATGGCGAGTTTGATGACCTAGTGTGACAGAGCTGTGTGCTAGTACCAATTGTTAGTCAATTCTACAAACTGACACCGACTGCGGCGCGACACTCTGGGCAGCTTGTGTTGTGACGTAGCCATGACATGATGCAGTTCTCGTGGTAGACGTGCGCACACGGTAGTTTCACGGAGAAGTTGTTGCCATCGGGGAATACCACTGCTTCATCGTCACTATTGCTTCCACTGCCAGTGCCACTTCCACTTGTGCTGACGTTATTAGCGCTTTCGGGGAGTTCAAGCCCTTTCATTTCACTTGAGACCAGTGGTTCGAGACAAATACTGCACGAACGTTCAGAGTGCGTGGGCAATACATCTTCAAGGCTGAGGATGGCATTTGCGTACGTGCAATTGGCGTCCAACACGTTTTCGGGCAATGCCAGGAAGTCACGCATCAGTAGGTAGATACACAAAACCTCGCGACCCAAAGGAGCTGGTAGATATGGCTCTACTACAAGTGCCGGAACGATCAATTCCAGAGCTCTCCAACATTCCGTCAGAAACCCCTCCAGCCCAACCTTCCCTGTATGCATGGTGTTGGCGTCTGCTTGGATGGAGAAGGCAGCATACTGCAGATATTCGTACCGCTGGAACACTTCTGTGAGGATTCGTAGGAATACCTCGAACGGTCTCCATTCGACGACAAGGTCTTGGTCCTCCTGTTGCTGGATATCTGCTGGAGTGAGGTGTTGTGTCACGACTGGATGGTGCAAAATGTTGTTAACTTGAGCGTAAAATCCACGAAACTTGGTCTGGCTCATGGCGATGACCCACGCCGATTGTGTCGTGTGTCCGCTGCTCGATGTTGTCGAGCCGCTGGTTGTTCCCGAAATGCACGTGCTCGTGATGCTCAAGGAGAGCGACAACCGGTACACGACCGAAGTGCCCACGCAGAGTAAGCGCGCCTGCACCGTGAAGCTGAAGCTGGATGGTTGGAACTCCTCACTCATCTTGCGCAGCCGTCGCTGCATGGTGGCGCTGCTGGCGTCGATGGCAGAGTTGTGCATGAGTTTGACGCGCTTCGTTTCACCTTCCATGATCGGCTTTGTCATTGCTCGCCTGCCCTCGATCGGGTAGAATTCAAAATGACGACGAATTGAGTTTGCGTGGTGTTGAGCAGCAAACTGAACAGATACCGGGACTTCCGCCCATTCGTTCGCCTCCTTACTCGTCCACGAGTGCTCCATGGAAACTTCCTACACTTTTGACCCCATGGAGGTCGACTCTTCTGGAGCAGACTACAGCAAGTGCACACTCGTTCCAGCACCGAAACGCCGGGAAAAAGGAGTGTGTCGCACGAATGGATGATTCGAGTTGAGGAAGCTGGATGGCTGAGCTGGTTCATGGAAAACACAGCCGAGGACAGCCCTCCCTCTTGGGTGGTGCTGTTGTACATTGGCTTCTGGCAAGTTTTGCATTCTCGAGCTCCTGGCAAAGCTAAAAGCACGAGACAAGCAGACGTTGGGCAGGACTGCTCGACGTATTTGTAAGATGTCACACAATTCCGACCCTACGTCACAGCGGCTTGTGCCAAACTCCAAACACATTTTGCGTAGATGCTGTCGGCCGATGCTACGCATGCACATTCTGTGTAGCTGCGCGTGTGGCGTGCTGAGGTGGAAGTTGGTTCCTTCCTGGCCAAGTCTGATAACCGATAGGTAATGGGTTGGCAGAGCCACGTAGCATTTGGCCAGAATGGTTTCTCGAAGTCGGGCGACGGAACAGAGCTAGGAAGTTCTCAGAAGAACGGACCGCCTGCTGTAGCGAGGACGCGACTGAGTGCTCTGCGTGAACTGATCCTGCGACCACCAAATGTGAAAGTCATCGCTGTCGCCGTTTCAATACGTTCTGCACAATACTTGACTCCATTGCAATGTCGGATCGCGTTCCAGCTGGGGCTGAGCTACCCGAGACTACTCTCCGCCCAGGTGACGGAGACGTCCAGCTTCGGGAGATAGCACTTGGCTCACTAGGACCATGTCCCGTAGTAATGATTCACACGATCGGTCATTTTCTCTGATGCTAGATTTGGTTTCTGGACTCGAGCGCATGAATGCTAGATAAACGAAGTTTCGTATGTATACAGCCTAGTAATTCATTGTGTGAATGCGAACATCACAACAACAATGTTACAAAAGGATAGCTCGGTGGAAGAAAGTAGTACGCAGCCAACCAAATAAAAGTGAAGAACTAGCATTGGCACCAAAAATGTCGTGCGTTCAACCAAAGATTGCAGGAGGACCACGAAGAATTATTGGACCGGTGTTGGACTAGATTGAGGCAAGTCTTACGAGTAGGGCCGATAGACATTGCCCATTCTGATTATTTAGTTGCTCTATCAGTGAACGCGGCAGAAATCGCTGATCCTTGGCAAGTAATGTCAGTCGTGAACTCGCGTCGTCGGTTACTGAGATCGCCAAGTGTGGACGAGCACGATTCTGTCGAGAAAAACGAATGGCGGCAGAGCGGCAGATTTGGAGATCCGACTGGGGCGAGTCCGAGCGCGATGAGTACATCGCATCAGTCCTCCCGCGGTTCGTGTCAGACCTAGTTCAATTTATGCCAGAACTCAACGACATTTCCACAGACTCAGGTTTAGTCAAAGTCATTCACAGTGCTTTGCAATGCTAATTTGAATGACCGTAGTGAAACCCAGACCAAACAAAATGCAGACTTCGAGCAGATGCGCAATAGGAACATCCACCACTACGCCACAGCAAACGTCTGCGTCATCCTTATAGTGGTAAGTGGCCTTCTATTTGAGCAAGTTTAGAAGCCTTATATGCAGTGAGACGTGGACCGTCTTTCGTCATCCTTATAAAGGAGCTGTCAAATCTGAAAAGAAAAAATGAACTCATAACGGCACAGATACCTCCATCCTGACGTTATTCAGACTACCAGTAGTGTTGCAGATTGCGTATTAAATGTATTAAATAAGCAGTATAAAAGAAGAAAGCTCAGAAACAGGATGTAGTGTATGTCCACAAACACCAAGGCAATGGACCGAAGCACCAACAAAACCATGAAAACATCAAAGAATGCAGGTACGTCACCAACAAAGAATGCAAAATAAACACCAAAACTTCCAGTGAACCCTAGTCACATTCTGTATATTTAGAGACGTACGTAATTGAATTATGGATGCAAATGTGCTATAATATAACACATTTGCATCCATAATTTCAGAATATTATTCAACATGCTTTGAATTTTTTTGGTTGGTGACGTTTCCGTGTAATATACGTGCATTGTACGCTGTAAAATCTCTCGCTCTAATGGTCAACAATCGACGTTGGCCAACGCTCGGAGAAATTATCGTCGTTTTTCAGTCTCCTCAACGAATTAAAGTTTTCTTAATTTTACACCATTCAGAACTGCTTTATCGTTATCTTATCACTCTCGCTTCACAACGTTACCTCCGAACCAATACTCTCGTCTGTCAAACAACGATGCACTACGATTGAGATCGGTAGTACTAAAGGCATCGCTGTAGCCGAGGCGTGGTAAGAGAAGGAGTGCGTGCGAGTCAAAAAGACAAAAACAATTACCCAAAGTGGGGGGCGGTACTGGTGTGCTGCTGATGTGTATCATGGAGCACCGCACCTTGACTGTCACTGCCAGCACCTATATCAGCGAAAATCCCGACTCCACTCCTGTCCCGAAGTATCCGTGCCAACGGCACAAAGTGGTTTCTTCTTGCAGTGATAATGCTGCCGAAGGCGATCACAACAATCGTGTGGTACGGTATGTTCCAGCCCTGTTTGATGAATCTATTCACTGTGACACTATGACACTACATTGGCTACCGTATTTAGTATCACTCAGACTAATTTTTGTAAGGTGGTTTTGAACTTGCTCACAAATATTACTGGTGTGCTGTTACTTTTGAATTGAGAGTAATTATGTTGAGGATATTATAGTGACACTTATACTAATTTCAGCATCACCATAATTAATGGCATCACACGATGGCTTGAATCATCGATTTTGGAGCTGCTTGTCCATCAGAAGGATGCACATCCGTTGTAATATTAGGCGGTGATGAATTCGACATGGTTGTTGAGTGGGGCTATTCCCGAGCTCAGTGGGTCTCCTGCAAAATGATTCGGGTATTTCTTCACAATCTCCTGAAGATGAGGATATAATTGCTTTGTTCGTTAACTCCCATCCAAATCAAAGGATAACCCGCAACGGCTCATAGCTTTGTATGCATAGCTAATGCCATGACGGTCACGCTGTGCATTAACCCGGCGTACAGCCTTGGCTGCAATTTCCAGAAAGAAGCGCTTGCCAGGATTTTTCAGCTTACCGGACCAACTTCCATCTGCACGTTTCTTGTTCTGCTATGCCTGCTTCGTGATGAGTTCAACCTTTTTCTGCTTCCAAAGCCTACGCCCCTCATCCTTTATTTTGGCGATGACAAAGGAATAGGCTGGCTGGCAAAGATCGGTAGCGTTGGGCGAAAAAAACGGAGAGTAGCATTTAGCTTACACAGTTCATCTTCACACTCTGCCTCAGTCAAATGGCCTGAACAGTTATCGAGAAAGATTGCTTTTCGGCGTCCCAACCGATCCGTACACTGGGCTCTGGGCTCTAGCAGGTATTCACGAAACAAACGTTTGTCCATCCATCCTTTTGGACCTTTACGATTGCACACTCCATCGAAATCATCCTTAACGCCACGGATAGGATATATTCGGTATGTATTTGTAAAGATCATCATCAGAGGCACAATGTGAGCGCTAGGCCCGCCGCTGATCCGTACAACCATGGTCATCCCTTCGCCACCAGAGACAACGTCTGCGTACTTAATCTTGGTTTCGCCACCAAAGCCTAAAGTCTTTCCGTTGTCAAAGTCAACAATGAAATGCGTCTTGTCAATGTTTTCGATCGTGTTCTCGTCGTACACACCGGACTCAAATCCACGTTTCGTCTCACCAAGATGGAAAGCAACGTGCAGTTCGATCTCTGCCTGCTTTTCCGGGCTCAACTGACGTTTTCCTGTTTGGACACGGAGTACAATGTTGTAGCTCTCCTTAAACGTTTGTATCCATCGCGCAGTAATTTTTGGTTTGAGCTCAGCGTGTTTGTCACCTCCGATGGTGCATCTGGTTCGTCAATACTCTTAAGCGCTACGTCTCGTAGCAATGACGAGTCAAACTTCAGCCCAAGCTCCCTCCGTCTGTCAAACGCACTCACCAATCTGGGATACAGCCAGTTGACCCAGTCGCTGCGAGGTCGTACACGTCCTGCAAGTGCCTTGATATTCACACGACTTCTATCATTCGATCTCAAGGCGGACAGCCCGACAGCACCACGAGGAGGACTAAACACCTTCTCACGCTTACCCCACCAGGAGAAGGTTTTGCTGATATTGGCATTTCTTGTCGCTGAGTTGATGATGGCCGGAAATATATCTACAGCTCTGGCAAACATGAGCTTCTTTCCGTTTGCTTTTTCGTACTCTACCATCCACGTGAGGACGCGACATCGATGCTGAATCGTGCTGATATGCTGCGAGGACCGCGAGGAGGGTGGTCAGTAACCTCGACCTGGCTTGCACCGGACGCTATTCCAGCGTCATCTTCTAGAGTGAATAGAGGAGTTTTTTCACCAAACGCATCCTTTTCGACACGCTGTTGTGGAGACATGCGCTGACCCTGACCTTGGTCCTGCTGAAGAGACAAAGCGTCGACAATTGGTGATGCCGAAGAACGTTTAACGGGCCCAAAGTCACACCAAGGACAGAGAATATACCGCCCAAAATCTTCTGTGCCTACCGGTGTGACGCAGAATGGGTGCATGTGCACAAAGCACATAGGGCAAAGGTGAACGGGTCCAACATGGTCACCACAGCCACCACAGGGAGAAAAGAGAGCAGTGTTAGAGCTCATGACGGCAGATAGGACAGCTAGGTGAGAAGCGGGGACTAGGAGTACGGTAGGCTGCTGGGTTGAACTGAAGTTCATGAATGTTCTCTGCATAAGTGTCGAGAGCATCCGGTCCAGCGACAATAGAAATTGTGGGAGTTTCTGTTATAAACATAGTGTGGATGCCAAAGCAGTTTCAGCTGCGATCGAATTAGGAGAGGTTTCGGCGTGAGAGCACAAGCTTAAGCGATGTTGAAGAAAGGAGGTCCAAACTAGATTTATGAAAGATAAGTGGTGACAATTAGAGGTGTAGCCACTATTTGTTATCACAAATGTAATAAACATAATAATAGGGTACATTTGTAAAAGTATAATCCACTGCCTCGTAGTACACCAGGTGGTACAAATTCAACTTGCGTGCAGCGTTCATTCTGCAATGCGTTCCGCACAGTAGCCATCTTGTGCGTCTTTAAGCTGTCTAGTATTCAAAACCTTCATCCGTCAATAGACATTTTCCAAACGTATAGTTTAGCACAGTCAATATAAAATAAAAGTGATTACATACGTATATTATGCTAAAATACGTATTCTCTTAGTCTAATCCAGCATAACGGTGCAATCGCAATACGGTGCAATCACAATACGCTCTCTTCCGCACAGGATGCTCGGTGGTCGCAGCTCAAATACATGATTGAAAGCTTTGTGAGAGTCCGGGTCGCCGGGCACACCAGCGTACATAGTTAGTGATGGAACTTTGATGTTAGTGGCGGATGCCGCCTAGAACCCGGAGATTCGAAATCCATTGACAGCGCTGGCAAAACAAATTAGCACCAATCTGTAAAAGACAGTCTTACCTAGCACTACGTTCACTGGAGTTCTAATAAACATCAGAGTAGCCCGCCCATTCATATGGTCCGTATTGTAGACAAACGAGTACTCCTCTAGACCATGCAAAATCACTAGTATGTCGTCTTCTTCCACGGCGCGTAAAGCACGTTCACAACAGCCTACGCACATACATATTTAAATGCAATAAGCCTTAAATTATCAATGTGAGTGTTGTATCTGCTTACCTCCACATCTGACCGCGTTTTACGCTCTTTATGAGTGATCCACCGTACAGTTAAACGATTACGTTTACTAAAGCGGTGGATGAACATCAAACTTGATACATGCGAGCGCGGAGCGGACTGTGCAGAATCAAACTTGGAATGCAGTTGGAACAGACAGTATGTAGATCTATGTTCGTAATCCACTCGAGAAACTTATTTACTTATTTAAACACTTAAAGCCCAATTACGTACTTGTTTGAAGAATATTTACTTTCTTCGAGTTGGAGGTGCTTCGCATGCGCATGTTCCTTTACGCTGAGATCCATACAGCACTGGTTAGGGCGTGCAACGAGGAGATCAATAGCGTTTCTCCAGCGATGCATTGTCGATCGGTCCACCCCCACCGTTGCTACGACCAACACGACCGTCGCTTCCAACGACTCCTGCAACTTGAGCACCTATTCAATAGAGGAATGTTAGCGGATATATAGTACTAGATTATTCAGTTGACTTACTTTGAGCTTAGGCTTGTTTTGGCCTTTGAAGCATCCTTAGTGTGGATAACAGAATGACGGAAATCATGTTGATGGGCAACATTTTGATGAAGTTCGTGAACATCTCGATCATATTGATAACCTCAATGACGCTCCAATATCCAAGATGTATTCCATCTGCAAATTATGACGGGATCCCAACAACAGCATCGTGGAGAACTGACTGAAATAAAAGGACACCTGGCAAACCTCGCTCACGCTACGAAGAACATATCGACGTTGAACCAGACCCAAGCATCTGCAGAAACAACCCAACAGACAGCTGCCTAAACTAGCAACTGCAACTTCTTCAAACCACTTCAGCTATACAAACATCTATTCCGAATCAGGATCAAGCACTTACTTGCCAAAGTGATGCTCAACTGGAGGTTGACGCCTGCCGCTGTCAATACAATCATACCCTCGACGTCGGTGGGTGCACCACACTTGCACAAGATAAGCATAAGTCCGCCAAATTTCGGTGGACAAGTCAATGGAATTAAACTGAACTCGTTTCGTTTTCAATTTGAAAGATATTTCCAGTGGAAAGGGTACGATTTAACAAAGCATGAACACCTCCATCCTTCCGAGTTGAACCAGTGTGTTAGTAAGAAGGCCTAGTGGGAGAGATGATGAGCAGCTCGACCCGTGTTTGATGCTACGTGTACATTTTGTGCCGGGGGCCTACATGATCACGAATAAAATGATGAAACTGAAGAAAACTTTGTTCCATACACAGGCTTCTTGTTTGTTGCATAAAATCCATTTTTAGAGCATTATACAGAGCACAGTGTTATGCTCTACAAATGACATTTGCATTGCGAACGCTAATTTTGTCGACAGTAGAGCTACGATGGACGGTCTTTGCCCGCGATTTTGCTCCGTTACTGGGCTATGGGATAAGATAGAGGATCACGATGATCATATGGAAAAAATGTTAGCTGCCAAGCAGATGATGACTGTGCTGACTAAAACCATTAATCTCACTGCCTATATGGAGGACTTCGCGCCTTACACGAACGACTTCGTTGTTACTAATATGCCTGATGAGCAAGATCTCTTATTTGGTATGTCATAGCTTAAGACGGCCTATCCTGATATTGATTGGGTGAAGAAATGAGTGAATCCACGTGTCATGCACGACGTCAAGGAAGAGAGTGACGCCTTATCGACCAATTAGAGAAGCAGTGAAAAGAAAGTGAGGGCCGTGCGTAAACCTGAGAGTCCTGCTGCACAATTAGGAGGTCCACGACAACCTGTGTCGCCTCGAATGAAAACCGATGGCTTAATTGAATACTTCAAGTGCGGTTACTATTCAGCGATTTCAGGAACCACAGAATTCATCACGTCAAAACCATTTCGACGTATGTTGAGGAAACCCAAACATCGAGTGCAATTTTGTAATCCGACCAAAAACGGAAAATGACAGTAGCGGTGAAGTTTCAAATTTGGTTGACATTGACATATTGATGCTCATCCTGTTTACATCGTGCTTCTGAAGCACGACGGCATCTTCAAACAACCCCCTCGAGCCTCCTGCCGCGTGAGAATGGAAAATGGAAGTTGACACACAGGAAGCAATATTTCGTAGACATTGGCGATAGTCACCAGACCAAAAGAGGTGACCACGGAATGGACTTGTGAGATGGAGAGCGCTGGGTTAGCTCGACCAGCATCACCGCACGGTGCACCAGCATTTTGCGTATAAAACCAGTTGGGTGGCGGATAGTGCACGATTATCGCGCCATAAATTCGCACACAATTCGGAGAACACTACCAATGCCAGGAAAAATATCATTATTGAAAAATGTAAGCAGCATATAGGCATTCTTGCATGGGTCTGTTAAATGGATATTATCAGTTCAGCATGCGTGATTGTGATATACCTTACACTGCTTTCCAACCACCGGGTGGCTCGTATGAGTACCGATGGACTCGCTAACGCACCTGGTACACACTCGAGCATTTGTTCTGAACGGCCTCCCTGGAGAGGTGCTTTGTGATCGAGATACATAGTTCACTTGAATACTTTGGTCAAAGCTGTGTGACATGCTGGGGACGCGCCAGAAGTTAACGACTGCGTTCAGATAGCAGGAAATGGAGCTACATCAGTATCTTCTTCCTCTTCATTGCTTTGTTCTGCACACCATTTCATTCTTTTTCGTGGTCAAAAATTCTCCACCTGTATCAGACACAGTTGCTGCTCTGTCCATGTCACATACTACTGAACATATCTAGACGCTTCAGCTTATTCTTCAGAGGATGCACTGTCATCCAGCTTGAATAACCATCAAACGCCACGAGCATATGTGTGTATGGAGTATAATTGCTCTTTCCGGGATCCACCAAGTCCACAAACACGCACTCATTAGGTTCTTCGAAAATTTGCTCAAAGTGATTGCTATGCTTAGCCCGTTTCTGCTTAGTAAGCTCAGAGATCCGCATGTTGGTAAAAACGGTCTTTCAGAAGCATTCCTCGTACTTATTCCTTATCCACCATCCGCTTGAGATGTTATGCACACATGCGACCCAGTCGTGCATACTATGTATGAATCGTTGCCATGCCATCTACACTTATAAAGCTAGCCATCTGATCATATTCCACAAGCTGCTGTGGAGGTTTTCCATTCCATGCGTTGTGTGTCTCGAAGTCCCATGCATTATTTGGTGCCAAGTTGCTTCGCGACACTAATGTACCATTTCGATATACTTTGCATTCACCACTCTTGGTACTCTTCCTCTCTACGAATCCTTGCTCCATCGCTAAACCCACAGAATACAAGTTCCAATTCGCTTCCGGCACATACAATGCTTCCTCCAAGAAGAATGTTGTCAAAGCACAATCACCCACATCAGTTGATAGTTCGACACTCCATCTCCAAGCATCGGTGATTGACCCCCTCTTGTGAATCCTTATATGTTTTCGGCAGCTTTGCCAAATTCACGATATGCTACAAAGTACTGTTTGGACCCCACTATATGAGAACTCGTATCGGAATCGAAGACCCAACGACGAGAGTTGTACTCCGCCACCACTACTACCTGATTCGGGTCATTGACTATGTCCAATACGTTTTCTTCTCCACGACCATCAATTTTTTTTTTGCATGGTTTCAGTGTTTCCAACGGCTTCCGATTGACGAGGGACTTCCTATGATAACTCAGCACCATTTGACTCTTTCTTCCCGTTCAACCCTGGACAGCGCTTCCTAATGTGGCCCTTCCGCTTACGATTAAAGCAAATGCTGCTTTTGACGAATGCGGATGTTGCAGTTGCTGTTTCGGTTTGTGATCTTCTGCTTCACAATCTCCCCCACCTGTTCATCACCTCCACCAATCCGGTTTCCTCCGTTCTTTACTTCGATTGCCTCGTCCCGTAATTTACAGCCTCCAACTGGAGCTTCTGTATCTTCAACGAGAACAAGTTGTAGTGTTTTTCAATAGTGACACCGCTTGACCACCGTGCAATATCTGTACCTCCACAATTCTTGTACGTTGCACTGTCTTGTGCGGTGCGATTGAGAGGGATTATGCTGATAGAACCTGTCACTAGAGACTCTAAAATCGCAAAATCCAGACCGTTGAGCATGATTGTAAACGAGGTATTGCGTCTCATGGATATTAATACGCTGCTTCGTTACACGTCTCAACTTCAGGCGATACAATTTCGAGATTTGACATCAAGACAACACTCATAATTCCAAACTTGCCCCCCTCTACGCTGTCAGTCAGTCTGTCCTATCACCAAGGTTGTTCGCACAACCCAGGCTTTCGATGACTGGCAAGTGCGGTAACGGCGGCCCTGATCGTGGTCAACACAAACGTACTTATACGCAGTGCTCTGAAAATAAACTGAAATTGAACTGTCTTGAGAAAACTCGCAATAAGTTTTTGCAATAGCACGGTTTCAATAATACAATTAATAAAAAATGGTAGGGTCAGAACGGTGTACTGATCGGAAACAACCCTACCAATTCATGCACTGGGGTTCGAGTCCTACAAACGAGAAGAATCCGTCGCCACAGTCCATGAAGAAGGTCGAAATTGTGACGGGGTCACACGAGCAC
>PCFV01000552.1:0-21995 GCA_002812785.1 Phytophthora litchii | reverse complement strand
GACCCAATAGGAACTCTGACGGTAGTCCACGTCCCCCCTTGATACTTGGACTTTGTGCATTGTCGATTGACGTGCAGGGAACGGATCTAGTTTACTTCAGTCATCGTTAAGAGGTAGCGGTAATGACGTGGCATCCATGCGTCTAGAGGCCAAGCAACGCGAACAACCGACGGCCGGTCGAAACGTCAACCTACTGTTCCAAGTCCGCCGGACCTTTCAGTGCGTAAAGTGTGTAGTGCCTGTAAAACCAAGGAGTGGTAGATAGTATCTACCACTCGTTGGTTCTACTACATATTCGCCAAGACCACCACACTGCTTATCGACTGCAGACCGCACATTGCCCCGAAGAACTGAGGCCCGGCCGAGGCAAAATCTAAGCAAGGATTGATACTCCATTTACCAAACGACGTTTGGGTTACCGGCTGCCGGCTACCGGTGGTGGAACTTCCACCGTGGAGCTGAGTTGCCTGGGTTTGCTGGTGCATGCACACTTACTTGCCCATCATTTCGTTGGTCGATGGATGATGCGCCGATGACAAAGTGTATCGCATACTGTCACCTTGCGCGAAAGCAGCTATAGCCCATAGCATAGGCGACTCGCCTACGGTGGGTGGGCATTGAGTCGGGATTTGCCGGGCGGCCATACCTGCGCTCCTCGATCCTGTTGATCGCAGCATCAAAAGACAACACAGCTCTACGATGAAAGTGTATGTGCGAACCTGACACAATCAGCGCTGATCAGTACGGAGCCACGATACGTTGATGTGGCCCACATCTTCTGGTATATGAGAGACGCACCAAGGACCGAGTCGTTCACTCCCGTTGCCGGTTGCCACTGCCGACTTGATAGTCGCAGGGTCTCAGCAGCACGCGGTCGAGTTACTGGTAGAAAGAATAGCCGAGTCAACTTGTTGCGACGTGCGCAGGTACCCGCACTCGATCGACACGCAGATACTACTCTGGGACGCGCTGTGAGAGCAATCTTGCGGGACCGATGGCTCGCACGCGCGACGCGCAATCGGAATGACGAGATTGCTCGCCTCGATCATGGGCCTTTGTCTATGCGTCTACACTCACCCGCCTGCTCCTTTCATTTTTGAATTTGCTTATCCGAGTGCAAGTCCTCCTCATACTGCGTAGTAGTTTACAGCGAGGAGCCAAGAACTGCTTTGGACGAGAGCACACACAGACACACACGATGTCAGCGAATGCAACGCCCGTCAACCTGGTGTCGGGCAAGACAATGCTCGAACACGGTCCTGAGGCGCTTAACCGCTACCTGGCATCGAGCTTTGAGCCATCCATCGGCAGCGAAATGCCACAGCTGGAGGTGCGCTACAAAAACCTGTCGGTAACGGCCGACATCACGGTCACCGAGGACGTGACAGCCAAGTCGGAAATCCCGACGCTATACAACACAGTCGCCCGATCCCTGGCGCGCATGTCACCAATGCGGCGTGTGGTGCGCAAGGAGGTCATCAAGAACGCGAGCGGTGTGTTCAAGCCGGGCACCATCACCCTGGTGCTGGGTCAACCTGGCTCTGGCAAGTCAGCGCTGATGAAGATGTTGTCGGCACAGTTCCCGGTGGAAAGCAACATAACCGTGGAGGGCGAGATCACATACAACGGCGTACCCCAGAAGGACATCATTAAGCGCGTACCCCAGTTCGTGGAGTATGTTCCTCAATCAGACAAGCACTTCGCGACGCTGACGACTCGCGAGACACTGGAGTACGCTCACAAGTTCATTGGTGCGGGTTTGGCGGAAAAGGGCGCGGAGACGTTCACGAAGGGATCAGTGGAGGAGAACCTGGCGGCTATCGAGGCAGCCAAGGCGTACTATAAAAACTACCCGGATGTGGTGATCGGCCAACTGGGTCTTCAGAACTGTGAGAATACGATCATCGGTAACGCGATGCTTCGTGGAGTGTCTGGTGGTGAGCGCAAGCGTGTCACAACGGGCGAGATGGAATTCGGCATGAAGTACGTAAGTCTGATGGACGAGATCAGTACGGGCCTCGACAGTGCTGCGACGTATGATATTATCTGCACACAGCGCAGCATTGCTAAGACGCTGCACAAGGCAGTGGCGATCTCGTTGCTTCAACCTGCCCCCGAGGTTTTTGCGCTGTTCGACTACATTCTGATCATGAACGACGGCGAAGTGATGTACCACGGCCGACGCGAGGATGTGGTGCCGTACTTCGAGAGCTTGGGCTTCAAGTGTCCGGCGGACCGTGATATCGCCGACTACCTTTTGGATCTGGGTACGCGTATGCAGCACCAGTACGAGGTCCCCCTTCCTCTGGGCGTGATGAAGCACCCCCGCGCTGCGAGTGAGTTCGCCGAAGCCTTCAACCACTCTCGTGTGTACGCGGACCTGGTTGGCATGATTGAAGCCCCGATGGAGCCTGAGCTAGAGAAGCACATGAGCGAGTACATGGACCCAGTAAAGCAGTTCCGTCGGTCATGGTTCAGGAACATTGGTGCCCTGAGTGTTCGCCACATGACTATTCTGTGGCGTAACAAGGCGTATGTTGCGAGTCGTATCATGATGACATGTTTTATGGGTTTGATCTACGGCAGCACGTTCTACGACGTCGACCCGACAGATGTGCAAGTGATGCTGGGTGTTATTTTCCAGGCAGTGTTGTTCATGTCATTGAGTCAAGCTTCGCAGATCCCGGTGTTTATGGAGGCCCGTGAGATTTTCTACAAGCAGCGTGGTGCAAACTTCTATCAGACGTTGTCGTATGTGGTTGGCTACTCGATTGCGTTGATTCCACCGTCACTGTTCGAGATCATTATCTTCGGTTCGCTGGTGTATTGGATGTGCGGGTTTGTTGCGAACGTCGGCGCGTACATTATCTACCTGGTGTTGCTGACGTTGACAAACCTGGTCCTGTCGACGTGGTTCTTCTTGTTGACGGCGTTGTGTCCGAACTTGGATATCGCAAAGCCGATGTCGACGTTCTCGATCGTGTTTATTATCATTTTTGCTGGGTTCGTGCAGCCGAAGAGTGAGATCCCTGATTATCTGGTGTGGATTTACTGGATCAACCCTATCGGCTGGTGTATGCGAGCACTGTCCGTGAATGAGTACCGTTCGTCCAAGTACGACGTGTGTGAGTACGGGGGCGTGAATTACTGCTCCGAGTTCAACATGAACATGGGCGAGTATTATCTGGCACAGTTTGGCGTTCCGTCAAGCAAGTCATGGCTGTGGACTGGTGCCGTCTTCATGTTCTTCTTTTACGTGTTTCTGTTGGGTGCTAGCACATATCTGCTCGAGTACCGCCGGTATCTGGCACCAACCAACATTCAGTTGCTGCCGAAGGAGATTGAGGACGAAGCAGAGGAGGGATACGCATTGGCCGTGACACCGAAATCGAAGGACAAAGAGGACTCAAACTCGGACACGTCTCACGACGATGTTATGGTGGCGATCCCGCGGCGCGAGAAGAATTTTGTTCCAGTGTCAATTGCGTTCACGAACTTGTGGTATTCGGTGCCGGACCCAACAAACACGAAGGAGACGCTCGACTTGTTGAAGGGCATCAGTGGCTACGCAACGCCTGGTACGTTGACGGCATTGATGGGCTCCACTGGTGCGGGTAAGACGACTTTGATGGATGTGATTGCTGGCCGCAAGACGGAAGGCACAATCCAGGGCAAAATCTACCTGAATGGTTACGAGGCGAATGACTTGGCTATCCGTCGCGCGACGGGCTACTGCGAGCAGATGGACGTTCACTCGGAAGCTTCCACGATGCGTGAGGCACTTACTTTCAGCGCATTCCTGCGTCAGGACAGCAGCATCCCGGATAGCAAGAAATACGACACGGTGGAGGAATGCCTGGACTTGCTGGACATGCACGATATTGCGGATCAGATCATTCGCGGTAGCTCACAGGAACAAATGAAACGTCTGACGATCGGAGTGGAGCTCGCTGCTCAACCGAGCATCCTGTTCTTGGATGAGCCGACGAGCGGTCTTGACGCTCACTCGGCGAAGGTGATCATGGACGGTGTGCGTAAGGTGGCAGACAGCGGCCGTACGATTGTGTGCACGATTCACCAGCCGTCGTCGGATGTGTTCTTCCTGTTTGATCATTTGATTCTGCTAAAGCGCGGTGGCCAGTCGGTGTTCGTGGGTGAGCTAGGCGATAGATGTCAAAAGCTAGTGAAGTACCTGGAGGCGGTTCCCGGTGTGAAGCCGTGTCCACCGAAGCAGAATCCTGCTACGTGGATGCTGGAAGTGATCGGTGCCGGTGTGAGCATTGACCGCGCTCGAGACCTGGACTTTGTGGATATTTTCTCGAAGAGTGAGGAGAAGCGCAACTTGGACGATATGCTGCTGCAACCTGGTATCACGACAACTTCACCCGAATGGTCAGAGGTGACATTCACGAAAAAGCGTGCCTCGAAGGGCTCCACGCAGATGTACTTCCTGATGAAGCGGTTTTTCAACTTGTACTGGCGCTCCCCGGCGTTCAACCTGACCCGTTTTGGTATCGTGTTTGGCGTCGCTATCATTTGCGGTCTGTCGTTCCTGAGCGTGGACTACACGACGTACAGTGGTCTGGTTGGGGGTGTGGGTCTGGTGTTCATGTCGACCCTGTTCATGGCCATGGCTGGTTTCATGGGCACGTTGCCTGTGTACTCGACGGATCGTTCGGCGTTCTACCGCGAGCGTGCTGCGGAGACGTACAACTCGCTGTGGTACTTCGTCGCGACGACGATAGTGGAAATCCCTTACGTGTTCGGGCAGTCACTGCTTTTCATCGTGATTTTCTATCCGATGGTGGGTTTCCAGGGCTTCGCCACGGCGGTGTTGTACTGGGTTCATGTGTCGCTGTTCGTCTTGGGTCAAATGTACTTTGCACAACTGCTGATCCATGCGTTCCCGAGTATCGAGGTTGCTGCAGTCATGGGCGCACTGATCAACTCGATCTTCTTGCTTTTCGCCGGCTTTAACCCGCCGGCGTCGTCGATCCCCGAAGGCTACAAGTGGCTATACACGATTGTGCCGCAGAGATTCTCGATCTCTATTCTGTCGGCACTGGTATTCTGTGACTGCCCCGAAGAGCCGACGTGGAACGAGTCACTGAGTCAGTACGAGAACGTGGGCTCAAACCTTGGCTGCCAGCCACTAACGGGTACGCCTGTCACGATCTCGCACACGACGGTGAAGGGCTACATCGAGTCAACCTTCAAGTACAATTACGATGACCGCTGGGCAAATTTCGGCTATGTATTCGTGACGATTCTCATCTTCCGTATATTGTCGATGTTGTCCCTGCGTTACATTAACCACACAAAGAGATAGACCACAACGACTAGCTCGGAATCACCAATAGTTATAATAACAATATTTCAATTGTATTTGGTATGTTTTACTCCTGGTGAGAAAGTTTTTTTTTTTCTTGGCACTGCAGCACCTACTAGTAGCTAAGGCTTGTGGGGCCTACAATGTGGGCTACCAATCTAAAACTGCTTCTCGTTGTTGCGACTGCATCGAGTACTACTGTAGTAGTGTGGAGAATTTAAATGTCAATTCAGCATTTTATGGGTGTTGCTGCACTTATTTCTTTTCGTTGGGGAGTTCCCTGAGAAAGCATAGTAAATACGCTGCCAGAGAGCAGCGTACGTTGAGCGGTGGCAAGATATCTAATGATATTGATGATACGTTCGTACCGGAATTCGTACCGGAAGCATTGCTGTATTCAAAAGTGCTGGCCTGCCATAACTTTGGCAAAGCGTTGAAACGTTTTTTTAACAACCTTACACCGATTCTTGCTATCAACATCTACAAGTCAGGCCTTCCAGACTGGTACAATACACATTTTATCATTACACTAGATCCGGGTAATACTTCTTGACATACGCGGCATAAAGATTGATGAATCTCTTGAACCCTGAGGGGGTTCCCCACCGGCCAGATCCCATCATTCTTACCCGGAACCATTCCCTTACATCCGCGACAGTTTTTCCCTTATTTGCCAAACTTTCAAACGCTGGGGTGATGATTTTCATCTCCCACTTGAGGTAAGTATCTCTTATCAGTCTAAGCGCGGCCATGAGCTTCTGACTGGCATTCTGAATGACCGCTCGCTCTTCAGTATCTTCCGAATCCAGGATCTTGTTGCTTTCACTCCTCAAAGATCTCTTCTCGTTGTCGACGACGCTGTTAAAAGGAACACCACGAGATGCCGACTTGATAGACAGTGCCTGATGAAGTAGTTTATTGGTGTTGGGTGAAGCAGCGTCACAACTCGAAAGTAAAGTGACCAAAGTCACAAGCAAAACCCACAACAGCAAGCGCATAGTTACTTGACGTTTATAAAACCCGTAAACCCTTGACACTTCTCTCCTGGGCGACGGATTTTTAAGTGAATCGAATCACTCGGGACTACAGAGAGACAGTGGGAGCAAAGCGCGATGAAGATAATATTCATGGGATAGAGCGGGTACACTGCAACTGCTCTGTTCGTAAAACCTAGAGCGACGTGTATTAGCACTCATATTGTTATATATTCTTCAAGTTAAGACAAATACATAATAGCACCAGTAGAACAGATATGCACAGTGATCCATTGTCAACGGATACGACAGTTCATTTTTTAAATATAGTAAACTGTCGCTGCGTTATTTTGCTTAATCAAACTTAGTTTTTTAAACGATTTGTAAGAGATTCCTACAAATCGTTTCCTAGGCTTTAATTCACTGACTTGTATCACTCCAAGTGTGGAGTCTTGAAAACATCTCGTTTTATCAACTTCTATCCACTCTTGTTGGATAGTACTTGGATTCCTGATGGTGACAAAAGAACATATGGTGCTACGACCAGTATATTTGTAGGACTCTAACACACGTCCAGCGGAGTGTAAATATATTTTAGAACAGTATGACTTTGTGATGGTCATAGCCTTTTCACGGGAGCCTAAAGTCCACTACACCATGCTTAAACAGTCTAATGCTTGGTTGGAGTAGAGATGATGAAATGGGTCATCACATACAGCGCAGGAGTGTATTGTTTCAGGCCTTGAGCATCCCTCAAAGCCGCACTCCTTGTCAACTTGTAACTCGCTGCACGCCAATCACTTACAAGTCAGTTTTGATTGGCTGAAGTATTTTCTATGATGAACTGAGGCCTTATACATCATACAGGCCACATTTCCGTCGATATGTGTACATCCGTTATGGTTTACTAAGCGCATCATCTGAAAGCTCGCGAGATAATGCAATGGACTGATAGATCCATGCTACCAAAACGGGCGCTCTGGCTGCGGGAATCTACGTTTATGTGAACTATTCTCCATGGCTAAAGAATATTAGTCCCATTCAATCGGAGGTCTAACTGTAACTAGGTCCTGTTGAATGGACGCTACGGTGATGATTTGGGGCAGGCAATGTAGGGCGATATAATTTATCGTGGACTAGCGACTGATAATTTGTCACTAATCATTCTACGTTGCATTGTTTATCTTTTCTTGTAAACGCTTTAAGTTTGGGGCAATAACAATAATTAATTTATTAAGGCAGAATCACACAAACTTAGCACAGAAGAAGTTTGCTTTCTGGAGTACAGTCAGGGTTCCTAAAAATGCAATACAATCGAGTTTCCCTAGATGATAATTTATTGCAGAGGCCGATAGATTACAACTTGGCAGCCGCGAAAAATAAAATATCACATTTGGTAAAGAGTTAACATTAATTATGTAATGGGGTTACATTAAGGGTACACTATCTCTATTCGAGATATGGGTACATAAGTCACTCATACGAAATAGTGACTAACGGATTTCAAGCCCTTTATGAATTAAAAGCCTGGTATCCATTTCGATTTACCCGTCAGAAAATATTAGCCCTGTATCAATTAGAAACCCGGTGTATTACATTATTTAATTTTAGAAATTATATACAAACCCGGTCTTATAAATACTAGTCCAAAGATATAGTTTCTCGAGGACGAGCAAAGTCGTCCTTGAAACTGACTGGTGTTTGGTGTCTGCAGTTTGCACACATTAGATCATTTCTGCTTCCACGATGATGACGAGACGCAGCGGAGTCTCTGTATGGAAGAAGAAAGAAGTGTTTGACTGGATCAACACTGCTGGTGAAGTCGTGCCGTGGCACACTTTCGTGTTCAAGGATGGACTTTAGATCCAGGAACAGTGAGGGGCTGGTGGAGTAAACGCGAAGAAATATGGGCAGCTAAACCACACCAAATGCGTCTAGCAGGTGGTGGGCGAAAGAAACCCTAGGTGAACTCGAAGATCTTTTGCTTGAGTCTATTGTCCTGCGAAGGTTAAGGAAGGAGAAAGTAACAAGAGAGTGGATTGGTACTCAAGCATTACAGATCTACAACGAAGTGGACGACTATCCTGTACGTTCATTCCAAGCATCACCGCCCTGAGTTACCAATTTCATGAAGCGTAACGATCTTTCCCTCCGTCGTTGGACCAACCTTACGACATTGTTTGATGATCAGCCCGTTGATCGTGCTGTACCTTATTCGAAGTTCCTAGGCGAGAAAAGACTCATTACAACTTTGCACACACTGTGTTAATGGATGAGACAGCAGTCTATTTCGAAGACGCACGCGAGCAAACTGTGGATATACGTGGGAGCCGCCATGTTGTGGTGAAGTCAACAGGGTTTGCCTCCATGCGTGTCACTGCAGTTCTGGCGGTAACCGCAAGTGGTGTAAAGTTACCGCCACACGTGATATGGAAACACAAGAAGGGCTCGCGCAAGATCGTTAAGAAAGGAAGGACGTTCGTAGCGCCTGTTGCCAATGGATATATCATCCACTGTGATATATTTAAGAAAAAAGAAGAAGTTTCCGACGGTTCTACAAGCTAATGGTAAAGCACTTGTGTGGGATAGCATAAGTGCTCACCTGTGAAAGCTAAATGTTCATCACGTGATATTTAACTGTGTGTTATTCCTGGGAGGCTGACCGCGTACCTACAAGCGGGCGACATAGGCATTTACAAGCAGTTATAGATCATCTGTGCTCAGTCATTGATGACTGGAAGAACTCTGACCGTGATGAGTACACTCGCCAGGGGGACCCGAGGCCACCTAGCATTGAAGTGGTTGCGGACTGGGTCCATGAAACTTGGCGGGACACGGATCAGTGTCTTGTCGAGAACTCGATAGCGAGTGCTGGTTTTTCTCCGATTCCGGATGACTGGTTCATTTGGAAACACGATGTGTACGGGAGGAAGTTTCAGCAAAGGTGGCAGGAAGAAGAAAAATGAAACGATAGCTACGATGACAGCGGAACCGAAGACGAACCTGCGAATGCGCTGGACGACATCGACATAATCGACGGTTAACGCAGGGAGGCGGAAAGGTGGATGTAGGTGGGGTGGGCGGGTCACAAAACGCGAGCGGAGTGAGACGAAATTTCATATTACTACGCATTTAGCTCTTGAAATATACTTCGTTTAGGTTTCATGTTATTGTTTCAGTCGATCTTTGACTACCACCTTCTAGGGGGAAGCGATGGTCTCCTATTTAGAAATTCTCACTCATATAGTAACCCCCTCGTTAAAATCGATCAATTAATTTGGGGCTCTAAATAATAGTAGCCCGGGTACTATTCGGGAAAATCCGTTAGTGTTTCATGGGAGCCAGACTCCATGATCGTCACTCGGTCCACCTCTTGGCAAGGAAGTACTTTCCCTTCCAGGGGCAAGTGTCGTACGGAGTAGCAGTCTTGCCAGTTTCCGAGGGGCATTCCAGCAACTGGTAGCGCATCTTGTGCAACCTTGTTAGCGCACACAGGTTATATGTCAACATATGCCTCGTCATGATGATGAAGGCTCCCATGCCTTCCAGCAGTAGTTCTGAGCTTCACGAGGTAAGTCGCGCCAGATGGCAGTCCTGGTGTATGTTCAGGTCATTGTGAGTGGGCGGAAAGCTTGTAGGTTGGTGAAAACTACCATGCTTAGTAGATAAGCTTGCTATGATAGGTGTGAGTTAGTTTTCTTTATAGGATTGTGGTGGGTTTCTCACACATACATATAGCTATCGCCATAATAGGACCGACATTAGTGCCTTTTACTTTATAGACTGCAATTCTGAGTTGCTCAGGTTGATTTATGAATGATGTACAAGATAAGTTTGTACAGTATACCCCCATTTTCGCAGGAGTGGATCATATATAAACCGCAAGGTCCTAAGATTTGCAGAGGTTTTGCGCCAAGTTTGAAGCGGGATTTATCGACGTGTTATCCCTTCTAGAGAAGAGGAAACCGTTGAAAAAGAAGATGGGCATCTGTATGCGCATTTCATCATTATCATTGAACTAGCAAGTATAAAGTCTAGCCGGTCAGTTGGCGCGAAAACTGGGGGGCGCACTGTACGAAGAAGTAGACAGACCATTCCTTTCATTTTAGAGTTTTGTGTAATCTCACTATCGAAATGCTAGTATAGAAGCATCCTTCAGGCGTATCAATCACCTAGGTTGCTGAGGGGGCAACACGGAAAGTATTGATCAAAATACCTTCCATGACGCTCCCCAAAACTGAAAACCACAATGGCTACGATATGTTGATGCATAAGAGTTTTAGTGGAAGACACAGACGGTGTGGAACTTCAAATAGCTACGTATTTCCACAGCTTTGATGGTGTTGCAGCTAAAGAACAAACTTCATTTAAATTACCCCCTTCTCCCCCTTATGAATACTAACAAGTCCCCGTGCCTAACTATCGCTAGCTATACTTGCGCAATGCACCTGGTATCCTTTCCATACCTTCATAGCGTATGCATACACTCACGCTCTTATCATTTCTGCCAATGTACACCTAGCCCCCAAAACTTGAGAGCCTATATTAGACACCAAATCACAAAAAATTATCTTGTATGAGACACGTTAAGAAATCAATCTTATTTTCAATGTGGACCATACAAATTTGAAGTCGAATAGAGATCAGGGTGCTGGATAGACGCAAGTATCCCTTCGTACATTGGAATGTACATGACATTTTCGAAACATAAAAATGTACAGACTTGCTTTGATGTGAACTAAACACTATACATTTTTCTAGGGGACGCTCCAACGCCAAACCATTTCAGAATTTACCGACTTTTGAGGACAATGAGAAGATTTACTACAAGATGGGCGAAGCTGATCGATGAAGGATGGAGATCAAAGAGACCGCCAGGTCCCCGGTAAGGACGTGTGCGGCGTTGACGTTTTTGTCGGAGCGGAGGAGTTGATGCGTTATCTGGGTAAGCTTGGCCTGGGAAGTGTTTTGTTGTGCGTGTTGTGTGGAGGCAGTATCACGGCTACCTAATACATGTAGATGTTCTAGGGACGGTGAGAATGTCTACTGAAACGAATAAAAAATCCTGTGAAAGCAGCCAGGACTTCAAAAACCCACTGGGCGACCCGAAGTGTACGAGTGAGTACAATCGTGAATATACGAGTTATTATTGATTCTAATCTTGTATGTACAAGTTTCTACTGCAGCCACCAAAGATGCTGCGGATGAACCCAGCACGGAAGCGGTGACTCCGGTGAGTGACTTCCCGCTATCGTCAGTTGGATCTACTCCCCCACGCTGCGACCTGTAGGATGAATTTGATGAATCTGGAGATGATGAATCTAACCTTCCGCCTCAGTGTTCTCCAAGAAATGACTGAACATTCCTCAAGTTGGTCAATCTTGTATATTCAAGTTATGAATTCACATCTAACCTGTATATCCAACTTTACAACAGAAATCAATCTTGTAATCGAGACGGACAACCCAAACGATTTTGATGCACTAGAGCCTGAAGTTTAAAGTGACGACGGTGCTTCGGATAGTACTGGTAGCTTGCCTGGAGATAAATTTACTCCTGATGGAGGATGATGAAGAAGTCAGTGTGGAGGAAGAAGAAGACCTCAAAGGATCCTGGTTCGTGAGTCATTGTTAGACACCATGGGCGGGATAGCCAACGTTGCCAGCGGCGCGATCCTTGGGGATATCCTGAAGAATATGGGGGTCAGTGGACGGTCTAAACCTGTATCATACAGCCCATTTCTGTATCTCAATGGGCTCTACGTACACCGTCCTATTGAGTTATTCCGGCAAGATTACCCACATTTTTTCGATGGACCATTCGACCCTACCTCTCGTGCACTAAAATCAGCGACAAACCCATATGGACTATTGTTTACGTCCGGCATCAACTAAGAAAAGACATTGCGGAAGCACGTAATGACTGCTTCGAAGAGAAGCTGGACGAACGAATAGAAGGGCAGTACTCGAAGCAAGTTGTGCGCGAACAGAAAGTCCCCGGCTTCACAAGAAACACTCGTGGTGTGATTCGGACTTGGATTTCGCAAATCCCTGTCATTACTGCACCGGGTATATGCAATTGTGTAGGGCTGTTGGTTGCTCAAGCGATTTCTCCCAGCAAGGAAAACCTTGAGCATCATTGGAAGACTACGAGTGATTAAGCTATCATACATGGGTTATTTGGTTTCTTCATGAAACGCGACCACTTCGTGCATATATCCCGGAATTTGCACTTCAGTAGTAACTCGGATCAGCGAGTCAAATCCGACTGTGCTTTGAAACTACAGCCGATGATCGATTCCCTACAAGCTACGTTTCAATCCGGCTATACCTGGCGTCATGGCTTTTGACGAGGCAATGCTACCGTCGCGCTCATCGTTTACTCGAATGCGCGTTTATATGATGGCTAAACCCCACAAGTGGGACACAAATTTATTTATGCTCTGATGTTCCAAGTCGGTATATTGCATGAGGTGGGTGACGAGTGTCCTTCCGAGCACACTCATATTTTTGTTGCTAAGTATTCTTAACGTGTGAGATACATGTTATCAACTTTGTTACCCTGTATGCACAGATTTGAGGTTTATTGTGGCAAACGGCAAACGGACGGTGATGACGGTGCTTCAGGCACTAAGTGTGGGCCTGCAGCTGTCATTCAAAACCGCGTGAGGTGTTTGGTACATTCGGCGGCTAATCGTAACAAATTGGTTTTATACGTCGCCAACTCTCGCCATGCAACTACTTACACTGTATTTCTATAGTATTGGTACTGTGATGACAAATCAGCGAGGTTTTGCAAATACATTGTTGAGAAAAGAAAGAGGCGGTCGGTTGATATAGAGGGGGGGCCTTCACGGTTGCCAACAACAAGCTCGTTTTAATCTTCAAATCTGTCTGTTGGTGGAATAACAGGCATGTTCACTTTCTCACAGCCGGAGGAAGTGTTGAGCAAGACCGAGTTGTGTATCGAGAGAAAACTGGAGAGCAGGCTGAAGTGGCATGTCTACGAGTCTTGAAGGACTACCAGACAACCGTGGGAGGAGTCGATGCGCACGATCAACTCCGGTTTCAACGGTAAGACTGCAAAATTGTATGTACATTATGTACTTCCGAATTATTATGTAAGTTCACGTTGATTATAGATATTCGCTACAACTAGCTCTCGAAGTAAAGGAAATATTGCAAGGCTTTGTTCTTGGGATTCCTGGAACTAGCCATCACCTATGTGTATATTGTGTACAACACGTGCCGAGAGACGGATGGACAAAAATAGCCGACGCACATCAAGTTTCTCAAACAGTTACACGTTGAACTCATTCAGTTACAGGAGAGAGATTGGGAAGTTTTGCGGAGAATGCAGGCTACATCTACGAATAGTCGAGATGGTCTCAGGCAGAGTTATCATGTTCCTGTCCAAGTCGATGAGTGGCGCGAGGGTAACCAGGACAGGAGCAGGCGGAAATATCCATGTGAAGTGTGCTCCGTTTTGAAGAAGTCAAGTGAGGCAAAATGCGATGAAACCACGTTCTACTGTAACACGTGCAATGTGACGGGGTCACACGAGCACCTTGCTTAGAGAAAGCGTGCTATTCGGAGTATACAAACTCCTAGTGAACAACCGTTCACGGTCTCCGGCCTAAGGAGACTTACCAACAGATAGGTAGATTAAAGACTGAATATATTTATAGGTAGTCTTAGGTTGGCCTGCATACAACTATAAGGTACCTATAATAGAACCTATATACAATGAACTGGTTCATGATTGAGTGGCTCCCAGGTGTCAATAGTCACTATTTCATATGAGTGACTTATGTACCCATATCTCGAATAGAGATAGGGTACCCTTTAATGTAACCCCGTTACATGCAAGCTGCGCAGCAGCTCAAAGAAGGCCACAGTGGCTCACGTTTATCTGTGCAACAAGGTAAACACACCGTCAAGGGAGAGTCAATCTCTCGCGTTGAATTCTGGTAACAGCACTGGCGCAATAGTTCAATGCTACCACCGTCATAGCGGAAAGAGAAGATTCTAGCGCGAACGACCGAGCAATCAGTAAATGAAGAGACAAAGTTGGGGAGTGACAGTGATGGCGGAGATGATGTGGACCACCAGTCAAAGCGACGACGACGCGATAAGTAAGCAGCTGGAAGTTGCAGGGAAACAGCTTAGGCTGAGTATGGAATTATAGTGCTGTTGTGATTCTCTATACTTCGAGAAAAATGCATTTCTTTAACACACTTTCGCTTTGGTTTTGTTCGGCTTCATACAGGTTAGGTCGCTACCTTGTTTGTGACTAGTATATCTGTCGTGCCTGATACAAGATTTAATCTCTTAACAATATTAGGTGCAGGGATTCTACGAGGCTATCCATCTACAGGGTATGTAAGTGTGCTATGATTGCTACTGTAACCCTTTCCGCAATATACAAGTTAACTCAGGTAGGGTTTAGGGAGTTGAGTTCGCAGGATAACGCTCGCGTTCAAGGGATTTAGCACACGGTGAATCACTACTACACGTAGGCCCACACCGGCAAACTCCTCCTCCGCAGCCAATGGGGCACTAGCATCAACGGTGATATCAACAGCACCTTCAAAGTCGATGCTCATCATTGCCTCTCGAAGGTTAGTCATGCTCTTCTTCTTCAGTGGGCTCTCTCGCGGAGACTTGCGCTTGTTCGGCGGCGGCAGTATCTCAACGATTTTGTCTGGCGCACCGCGGTCATACTGCTCACGACCACTTGGAGTATCGGCGTAGAACATCACTCCGTCAGTGTGACGGACTCGTACAGACTACCAGAATAGATACATATTACCCTTTTTGCCCTTGGTATCCCTCATAGTAATCTGAGCAAAGTACTGTTTGTGCTTGCTGGGCATGAGCCAAATCAGACCTTTAAACGTGGCCTCAAACAGACCACGCTGGTTGTTGTGGGTGACGGTGACTTGCGTCCCGTTGTTCCTGTTGAGGCACTCAGATGAATGATAGCACATCTTGAGACTGATGTTGACGTCAATGCCCGGATCCATGGCAGCGACGAACTTAGAGACCTTCGAGAAGAAGTTAACTGTCTCCTCCTTTTACTTGAGCACATCTTGGTGAATGACATCGAGTATGCCCACCACATTCTCAGGAGTGCACGCAGGTTACGGGCGATAACAAGTCTCTGAGGGTGAAAATTGCACAATAAGCTTGCAAGAGGGCCACAATCGTGCCGTTAAACCAGTCTCACACAAATATTTCCTATGAAAGCCACACATGTTAGTGCGTCGTTGCTGATTGCCGACTTCACATCTAAGTATGTTGTGCACGGAATACCTACAGCATTTGGCCGAATGCAGATTATTTACTGAATATGAAATAAGCTTAGTAACCAAACACAAACTATTTACCTCATACAAAATCCTCACCAAACCCAGCCTCTATTCTTAAGCAAACATTATTTACAACTACATTATTACCGCGGTGCAATGACTGGGTTTGACCATATGGATAGCGTGAGAAAATGAGACCTCAACTCATAGTTAGACAGTGTGCAATCACTGAAATTTCACACTGTAGGAAAGCTTTCGTAGTAATGAACTCAACAAAGCCAACCAATCTGATACGATGCTTTCAGGCGATTTTGCCTTGAGCAGTAGCTTACTACACCTATGCCTTTCAATACAATACAGACTATCACTTTCTGTAACGGGGTAACCTGAGGATTTGGGTACACGCAATCTGCTATATCGGTGGACGTCCACCCTATACTAAAGCTTGAATGTCCACAAGCACGTATTCACTCGACACTGTCAGAGTACCTTTGGCTGCAACGATACCTTATTCCTGCTGTGCATGATGTCATGCTTCGGATGTTCTTCGGCTGCCTCGTTGTGGGCTCGCGGTTATACTTCCTGATGTCGCAAAATTCTACAATGCAAGAGTGTGTGCGGGGTTCGGTGAAGCATTCTTTTTTGCTTGCCCAGCGTTAACGGAAATGTGGCTGCCACTATGGATTCCTTGGATCAAAGTCAAGTTATTTAGAGTAGAGGCTACTATTGCGGCCAAAATCTCGATACATCAACGTGGAATGGCGGCAACAGCACGAACTGCTTCTTCTGCTCTGGCGAATACACACAGCAATAGCGTTCCATGCCACATGAAGACTACGCAATGATATTCAGTTTCAAGAAACTCAAGCTGAATGCTCAAGTACTCAAATTGTGGCGAACTCATTTCACAGACACTACCAGTTCATATTTCGGCATGCAAGTCAACTTGGTGTCGATGGAGATGGAGTTGTCGAAATTCTATATCGACTGGATTTTGATGCACCTACATCTCTGACATTACCTCCTCCCGAACGTCGAATTTCGATTCCCAGTCCTATAGCCATAAAGAGATTTCAAGTTTGACATCCTATTATTTTAATATTAAAATAAGATCTTAGCTAGCAAAACGAGAAGTCAATTAAATATTATTATAATGAATTTATTTCTTCTTCGTCGTCGGACGAAAGATGTTATATGCCTTCACCGCCTTTAAGAACGAGCTCAAGATGTCTGTCCTGCGTTTCTGCGTACGTCATCTGGGGCCGTACGATGCCCGTGACCGAACGCTTGATAAACCCGGGGTCTTCCAGGTATGGACATAGCTGCTCGATAGACAGACACTTCTTGTTTGTAATCCCGTCGCACAGGATACATGGCTCTATCTTCGCAATTTGCTCCGACGAGGTCGTGTTGGTTTATCTCGCCTAGATGCGCTCTAGCCAGTATTTGCAGTGCTTAGAGGGTTCACAACTTTCATGCTTAGAACTGGTCCCCTCCTGACTATAGAACTGTTCGTCCGAGAAAACGGTTTCCTTCAACTCGTACAGATATCCACATCGGTCGCAGATCATCCCCCTTGGTCAGTCAGTACATGCATGAGGTTGCCGCACTCACAGACGTCGAGCACCTCCTCAGTCGGCTTGAAGTCCAGCTTGATGTTGTTGTACTCCTGACCATCGACGTTAGCATCGAATACAGCTCCACACCTTCGCTCCCCAGCGTCTGTTTGGCGTCTGTCTTCTTTGGTTTGCGCGAGCCCGCGACAGCTGGGCGGGACAAGCGTGGAGAAGCCGCTCAACGTCGGGTCGATCTCTCGCATGAACAGATCATCCTGGTCTCGGATGCGATGTAGCTGGTAAGGTCCTGATAAATTGCTCATGTCTGCTCGCGGGATCGGCGCACGTTGATGTTTATTGGGGATTTGAATCGCTTGAAGGCAAATACAGTTTTCCTGGAAAATATTTAGAAGCTTATTGATATCGAAGCTAGAAAGGGGCGTCATGTCCGAGGACAGGATTGGGGAGTAGTGCCCGCTGTGGCTGAAGCATGTGTACATGCTCTTCGTGCTGAACTGGTCGCAGTCTTGGTCCATGACGGAGTAGTACTCCGATATGAAAGATGCCGATTTTATGATGCGCTTGACTCGCTGTTCAGCGCGTCGATGCGACTCGATAGCATGTCAATCGTTCGCTCGAGGGCAATGTTGAAGCTTTACAGACCCTGCTGCTTGACGTCGTCTAGTAGTTGGGAGACCACTCACTTGGCCTCTGTTGTGATTCCTGAAGGTTATGTGCACATGTTCAAAGGAGGTGCTGGTAGAAGACGACGACATGATTATACTATTTTGTTTGCTCTCGAGAGGAGATTCGTATGCGTACGCATGTAGACGCAAGTATCTCCGCAAGGATAGCTACCATACACGTAGTTCGCAACAGATTCATGTGGATTACCGGTCACCATTAGAAGATTATCAGAATCTTTACTTCGTATCAACGTGCAAGCGTACATGTGCTTTTGATTTCGCGTCGTGACCTACCTGCCTGCAAAATGCTTGCAAGAAATGAATGCGAAGCAAGGAACGACAAAAACAGTGGCCATGACATATATATTCATCTTCAAATATTTATGGCAAAATCGCACCAAACTCTTTCTCCGTTCCTCTTTTTCTTTCGATCGATTATAAAGAGAGTTTCTCGTCGTCGCCGGATTAAAAAGCTAAACTGTTTTCACCACATAAATACATTATATTATTTGTTGGTAGATCAAGCATAGTTTTTACGAAGCATGAGTTAATGGTGATCAGGAGCTCAACAACTAGGAAGAGAAGTACTCCGTCTAGTGGTGATCATTTAGAAAATTTGCTTTGGTTTGGTTGTTACTGGTGTACTATTCGCGTGAACCAAATGTAGTCCACGAAAGCAATTTCCCAGCTCCTCTATGTCGCAGCGTTTGCGATTTATCAACTTCTTTGAGATATCTTTCAAAGTAGGTAAATATCGTTCATAACCGTTGACCGACGAATCTAATCCCAGTGCCTTCTTAACGTACGATTCGGGCATTTTGTTGCGAACCCAAATGTCGATTTTGGCTGTCAATTCTGCTTTTACTTACGGAAGCTCTTCATTGAAAGTGGCGGCATATATCAAATTTGAGTGTTTGTCGTTCTCAAGTTTCTTGTCCAAGTTCATCACATAATTGGTGTAAATGCGCATCTCGTCTGACCCCTCCTTTAACTTAACAGGAATATCACCGATACCCAGCTCTAGCAAGACATCCCAAGTGATGTAGCTGCGCTCCAACCACTTCCCAATCAGTCTCGCTTCATATTTCGTCAGGAAGTGTTGGTAGTACTTGTAGTTTATGATCTTCGTCAGTTTACCACCAAACTTGTTGCGCAAGTTCATTTGAGTTTTGTCATGACGTGGAATGGTTTCTGTTTAGGTCAATATGTTAGCTACGTCAAGATTTTCCTTTTCTGTTGCCTCCGCTGCTGCCAGGTTGGCCTCTTGTTTGACCAGCTTGACATTCTTCAGTTTCGCTGGAATGTTCTCAAACGTCGATAAAAGGTTTACCCTCTCTTCGACTTCATCGTCAGAAGGATCGCCGTCATTCTCTGTTCGTTGATTCCTTGTGGAGTGAATGGCAATGCTGTCAGCGATATTGTCGGGTGGAGTTTATCACTTGTGGAGGTCTCTGCAGAAACCAAACGATTCCCAGCAAAAGAAGCGAACATCGTCACGAATAGAAAGTAGTACAGATTCATGAAAAACGTTTTGTGGATGGAGTTGTGCAATATAGGGAATACAAGTTGTGAACCCCTATAGAAGAACAAAACTGTGCTTTACTTTGCGTGTTGGCACCACAGTGCTGCAGCAATGACTTCATTAGGTTTATGTACAGGAGGCCAATAATCATGAGATTGGACTGCGGGTTCCTTGTACTCCTATTCCCTCAGCCTATTATAGGTTAGCCGCTGAAAGACAGCTCGCTAATTCAGTCACGACGTTGTCGTTATCCCACCTCGGTTGATGGGATAATCGTGCATGAAGCTAGTATTACGATGGTGAGATTACGCACCACTCTCAAACGAAATCACTGTCCTCCGCACGAACCAATCCTGTGCAAAATCATTCATGAATCAATCAAACAAAATGCTGCATTGCTCACCTGAGCAACGCATAATATAGAGGATCGTGACTGAATTGTGCGATGCATCATGCCAAACTATTCCTTCACCAAATAAAAATCTTGTTTGCCGCGCCAGGAGAACTTGAATAGCTCGATGACACTCTAATCTTGTAGTACGCACGAACCTTCGCCATTCCTATCGCTGTCCAAACGATAGAACACAAATCGAAATGACACCTCAACTCGTAGTTGGACACAAAGCCGTGCTACGCCCAAGCTCTGAGATTTCACACTGTAGGACAGCTAGGCCTCTACAGAGTGGGTAGTGGTGCCTACTTGCCTACTTGGATATATAAAAAGGTTCTCACGGGAAGTCCAATTTGGCAGTTGTGTAACTCACTATCGTAATACAGATGGAATGTATTGCCGTTCTCGGTCCTATGACGGTATAGCGACCCATGTGTGAGAAATCCTCCACAAACCCATAAAGGAACACAATCCCACAACTTTCATGGTACGCTTACCTACAAGCATGGGAGGTAGTTGATGTGCATAGAACAACTTTTCCTCTGTGCCAACCCAACTGATTAGTGGGAGCTGTCCATTCTCAATCATTTCCCAATCTTCCAGCAACGTGAATGTGTCTCGCATAACCAATGAACTCTAGCGCTCTTTATCCCCCAAACAACAAGTTTCTGAGCGACAAAACGATAGGAGACGTCAAGCTGAGTACTTGGACGCGTCAGCATAGCTCCACTGCCCACGTTGTCGGAGAAAGTATGGATACAACTCCTCCAGAATACTCGATGAGTAGTGAACGACCACCTATGCTTCCAATACGAGCAATCAACAAAAGATCGAGTCTGCAACGCAATCGAAGTCGAAGGTACCAGGCTCGGTATCGGCAAACACAGCTTCAAATGATGAAGAACCTCGAGGACGATATACAGAGACTTCAGAAGGAGATCAAGGAACTCGATTATCGACAACTCTGCGCTTCCAACGACATCCTGACGTCGTCCAATGTCTGGATCATCGCACTAGAATACTTCCGAATCTTTCGTCACGGATTCGATGAATCGTCATATGAGCAGAGTGCGTTAGTGGTAGGATTCTTGCAAAAGTCAATGGCACCGGATGTGAGCGATGGCCATTCACGCGGGCCGAAGGCACTATTGCGAAATTGGGCGTTACTCTCCTTCTACTTTGACGACATTCACGTCGAGCTCAAGTCGATGGAAAACACAACGGAAGATACTCTGTTGGCGACTACCACGACCAGTATTACCATTTCAAGCAATACTTTGCGTCTCATTTTCCCTCACCTGAACAGCGATGGACATGGCGGTGTAGATGGAGGTACGTGGTCGCAACTTGCACAACGACTGGAGGGTCAACGACTCGTGATGCGGAGCTCCGTGAGGTTTGAGTGGGATGATGTGAACCAGTGTGTGGTGCGGATACTGACTTGGTCGGACATGCTGACAGCGATGCTCCATGTGCTTGGTAGTTTAGAGGATGTGAGGCACGCAGCTCTTGTGGCACCCGATTGTAGGTTGATATTGCAGAGCGAGTCTCACTTTTGAGGACCCGAGAGTTTATCAGTAGTAGATACTTGTATTGGTTTTGATTGAGTAAGCTCCTTGTTTCCTATGTTGTTCCATGCAGACAATAGGCTGTAAGCGTCGTTGGTCACTTTGCATGATCTCTACTTGAGCCTCATCTATGCTGGGAAATGGCGTCAGTATTATGCTATCTCTCCCGCTTTATGTCAAAAGATGGATCTGTTGACAGGAGATTACCGACAGATTTCGTCTTCATTGCGCTACAATAACATAGCACGTTGCTAGTGTAACGGGGTTACATTAGGGTGACCCAATGATTCAGGGATGGCAAAAAACCTGGGATTTCCCTTTTCCCGTGGGACGACCAGTGGGCATTCCCATTTGCCCAGTGGGAAATAGTGGGAAATTTATACCGGTACAACAAGGTATACTGATTTGTGATTAGCAGACGTACAGCGATTGTCGACCTTAGTGATAGTGTGCGCAACGTCAAGAGCGTAAGTGGCGCAGAACAAGGCTAAGTCTAGCGAGTACTATAGAGAGAAGGCAGTATGGTGTATTGGAAATGGCGCTGTTGGTGAAACTGTGGACAATGAAGTGACCTACGTTTAGCTGGGTTTGACTACGCTGTATCACTATCGTTGTCTCCGAGAAAGTTAACCGACAGAAATAATTCTGCCAGCGGAGCC
>PCFV01000551.1:0-21997 GCA_002812785.1 Phytophthora litchii | reverse complement strand
TGTTGGAAATACGGTATATACCTTTCCTAAAGCCCAAGTTGAAGTGATAGAACAGGCATTTTGAGCAGCACAAGTAGCTCCGTAGTATACTTATCGAAGTACAAGTTGCGATTGAATACGAAAAGCACTTTCACAGAAATTGTTAGCAGCATTCGTTCGAACTTCCAGCATGTCAACTCTGATCGTGCGACCAGGACAGCGTGTGCCGTGTGTTAGACGTGTGGTTGCACTGATCTTTGGGATTGGCATTGCGAATGATTGTGGAGTAGGTGGAGAATGCATGCACTTCAACTTGCGATCCCCCTCGACACTACTCACAACATAATTTGCACACTAGCACCGGATCGTCGTCTAGATGAAGCGTACTTCATTATTCACTGCTCTCGCCTTCGCACTATTGAAAACAGACGCCGAAGCTGCTCTCTCTGTCGATTCCACAGAGCCAACGCGCTCTAACAACTTCAATGGAGCATTCCTTGAAAAGGTCTGGACTGTAAACGGCGAAAACAGCGATGCTTTCGATGACCTAAAGGTACAAGTTGCGGGTAACGTGTTCGTGGATTATGACGCGTCGCTGCGTGACACCAACGGTGTAAAAGCCAAGATCATCATGCGCGGCAGTTCACCCGACATAGTCGATCTCGTAGATGTGACTGTCCATGAAGCTGATGGTAATGGAGTACGTGTTCACTACAAGAACACGAACGCTCGGGTCGTGGGTGAAGTGGTGACGCAAATCATCGTGAACCATCCGAACGCACTCTCCAGTGTGAGTGCTATGATCTCGGACAACGTCGTCTTAGGTGAGGGAGTTGTGGTGTCCAATGATCCGTCTGCCAGTTTGGAGCTTGATGCGAGCAGTGATGCTGAAATCTTCGTCGGTTCCTTGACGCAAGACCAATTGACATTGAAGGCTATCGATATCGCTAGTTCTGGTGATAGCCATGTGCAAGTCCTGGCCTCTTCGATCCAAGCAGACTCCATCACCGTCTCGTTGTCGGGAGACAGTAAAGTGGCAATCATAGCAACGGATCACATCACTGTCGACTCGATGGTCTCCGCTATCTCGGGTGATGGCAAAGTCTTCGTTGAGACGGCCAATTTTCAATCGCAGAGGCTTTCCGCTACGCTGTCGGGAGACGGCAAAGTTTCGTACTCTTCTGCTGGCTCATGCGTGGATCAAACCATTCACTTAAGTGGAGACGCCGCTGTCTACGCGGGATCAATTGTTTGCAAGAACTCGATGGTGGCGACGTCTGGAGGTGGTAAGGCGATTGTCCAGACTACAGACACCCTCACGTCGGTGGGTAGTGGTTCCGTCAAGTACGTGAACTCTCCACCAAACCGCGTCGTGTCCAGCTCGATTTTCAGGAAACACAGTAACGTCAAACCGGCCAAGTACAACAAGTTCAAGACGCGTCGCCCATCGGTTCCGCCTACCAGAGAACCAACATACCTCACCGTCGTTGTCAAGGCCGCCTGGTTTGGAAATTCTCCGCACGTCAGTGTTTACTCGGGCATTGGAAACCATATTGTTATTGATGGTACAGGGTTTGCGGTCACAGACATCCCAGCGAACCACAACGATTTTGGTTTTGTAGGTGTCTTTGCTGCAGTGGGTCTCGTTGTCGCCATTGCCATCGCTGCTTTCAAATTCCGTGAGCGTCGCAGTCGAGAGAAATATGAACCGCTTGCGTAAGGCATCCGATCAACACTTTTACAGGCATAGTCAACTTCTATCGACGATGTTAAGGCTTGAACTAATTGTTCGTCGCACCAATATACGTACAAGCAAATTCAATCGTCCGGAATTTCGCAATCTTCTTCAGAATTCAGTACTCTCCTCTATCGGCATTGCAGCAGTACTCGATTATCAGGACCAAGCTCGGTTTTACTACCGCCAACAACTTCTGTGCATGTGCTTTTGTATTCCTTTCGCTACACTCGTCGTCCTGCACCTAAGAATGGGTTCACGCTCTACTTTTCGAGCTCGATCACGAGTCTCGTTAAACCAACACAGAACCAATGCCACAAGGAACACTGTGCTTGCGAGATAGATCATGCCGTTCTGAACGACAGCCAAGACATAGTTGATTTCCTCGATCTAGTTTTGTTTACTGCTGGGACCCTGCAGAGTCTGCTGCGTGGAGAAGTGGAAAGGATATCGCCTCGCAACTCTCACCTATACTGCTTACGACAACGTTATCAAGAACAGCCACGTCCCCTGATCCCTGGTTCATCACTTGCTTCACTTGTTCCTTCTGTAGCAACACCACCTCAAGTTCATATTCCTTTGCTGAGAGTTCCAGCACCTGAAAACCATTAACCACCACCAACTGTGCAACAACTCTATCCATGTCCTCAGAACTGCCCTTCACACTCACTCACTCGAGGGATATCACAATTCCCAGCAGACATCGCAATTTCCAGCAGGAATGGAATCCTCGAATCGAACGATGACATCGTAGCTGCCAGTGGCAAAGATAATGAAAGTTTCCTTCTCGCTGCTCCATTAGGGCAGCGCACTGTCCAGTATGAGCTGAATTATCAGGACTCGAGTCATTCACCATTACGAATATTCAGGAGTCCGATTTGCCACGAATTTGCTTCCTCGTGGTCTGTGAATCACTAAGTGCGTGATCGAAAAGAGTTGCAATCGAGTTTTAGTTGTAAAGCCGTTCTGACAAAATACTGTGCATTTAGCTCTCTCCATCGATAATTTTTCACGTAGTGCACCTTGGTTGAAACTTTTCGTCATGACTTCGAGCGTTCAAACAATTATTTGAACTGTTTCTCAATGGTGTCTGTTGATTAAACTGCTAGGGGATAATGAGGCATGAACTTAACACGAAAATTATCATGCCATTGCCATTCCACCCCACGTTTCAAGTGACGCCGACAATGGAGCTACTCTCGGTCAAATCCAGCTCTACGACTGAGAACAATTCGACATATTGACACGGCCACGGTCACACTGCCTACGTCGCTGTCGAAAATAATAAATGTTGTCAATACTCATCAACTTAGACACATTCCTCTGCGAGAACAAAACCTGCAATAGGCTTTTACCAGAGTAATCACTCTCTACGACAATATTGCTCCCATTGCACAGCCCATACTCAGTTCCGTTGTCGCTAACGAGTTTTGTGAATCTCCATTTGTATTCTTTAGACATACACTCGTCGTTCCGCACCTAAGAGTGGTTGGCGTTGTTCCTCTCGAGCTCGACGACGAGATTCATTGAACCAACGAAGGATTAATGCTACGAGAAACACGACACCTGCAAGGTAGATGATGTTACTCTTGTCAATGGTAACGTCATAGTTGAAGTCTGCGCTGTCTCCTGTTTGACTAGACGATGTTGGTTTTGTAAGCTGGCGAAGTGGAAGCGGCTTCACCTTGCATTCTGCAGGGTGGTAGGCACTTGGCACTGGCATTGCGGTCACAAGACCCATGTAGTTCGTGTTGTCGATTGAGTGTGGACTATCACCGTAGTATTTCAAATGGCCGCTTCCGTAGACATCACCTGTCAAAGAACTGGTAGCCTGTACAATGACATTTCCACTTCCCAACAGATCAACATTTACATCGTGGCACTGAACGCCCCCGATGTCAATGGTGCCCGATCCACTTGTCGATACTTCTGCATCATTGCACGACCCTCGTGGTCCGAGAGAAATTTCACCACTGCCAAGCTTTTTGATTTTCAGGTGGTTTGTTTCCAGCGAAGATACGCATAAGGACCCGGTGCCGAGCACGGACAACGACGCAGTGTCTTCTGCACTGCTAGAACCGGCAAGTAAAGTAATATCACCTGAAGACAGCACCTGCATCGACGCCATCTTGACATTAATATCGGAGAACAACGCGTGAATACGGCCACTTCCCTGAGAACTTAATGAAAGTTCGTCCACCGCTAATAGCGAAGATGTTTTCGCGCGGATGTCCCCACTACCATTCGTACTAATTGTCAAGCTTGGTCCACTCGTCACTAATACATTTTCGTCGACAGTCACATCCCCAGAACCTCGGTTCACAACTCGTTGTACGCTTTCTTAGCGTAGCACCACCACATCGACATTGTCATCCTTTGCGATCAACTGCAAGACAGGGAGGTTGTCGACAACTATCAGTTGTGCAATAACACTTGGAGAACTGTTCTTCGAGCTGATACGAGCCACATCGCCATTTCCAGCACTAACCGAGTCGTCATATCGTATCATGATGTCATTGCTGCCCGTGACAATGACAACGAAACTTTGGTCTTTGTCGCAAAGAGCACTACCAAGAGTGCAACGCACAGTCCAATACGGACTCACGTCGTTGGGTATTGTGTTATTCATTAGGAGAGACAGTGGTGTGTTTTGGTGGAGAATGACAAGCCCAGCTTAGCACAGTCTCCACTATTTTGTTGGTTTGTAGTTCAACAGCCTGATTTGACATCATTGTACCGTGAAATTCATCGTGCGGTAAAGCTTGTGTGTCAAAACATGTGAAGGTTCATGGCGGAGATTACCATTATTCAATTCATTGATAGTTCTTTACGATATTTGTCCATTTTGCTGAAGATTTTGATGACGATGTCACTTTCTCAAACATATACACGCCGTTGCGCTCCAAGCAGAGGTTCACGTGCTTCTTCACGAGCTCGACGACTTGATTTATTAAACCAACGAAGGATCATGGCCACGAGAAACACAACTGCAGCGAGTGGAAGGATGTTGTCCTTGTCGTGTTTCATACCGTCCAAGAAAACACCTGCAGCGTCTCTACTAGCAATTGAGGAACTGCTTTCAGTTGAATCCAGCTCTGCTGAAGGCAAGACGCCACTTGATAGAGCAGCATATTTCGCTTTGATCACAGGTATCTTGTGGCGTTTGCAGTTCGTAGGGAGATATGAATCCTCAACGCGTTGCGGATAAACTGGTTTGTATCCTGTACTAGCAATAGCGTGAGGAGCTGCACCAGTAAATTGGACGTGTCCACTACCGTACGCTTCAACATCCAGCGCATTTGTAGCTTGCACGACGACTTTGCCACTGCTCATCAAATCCACATCCACGCTGTCGCACTGCACGCCACCAACATCAAGTTTTCCCGAGCCTAACATCGACAGTTTTGCCAATTGACACGATCCCCGCGGTCCGACGGACACGTCACCCGATCCAACTTGCTCCACCTCGAATTGATTGACAGTCATCGGTGAGGCCCAACTCAGACACGCATCGCCTGATCCCTGTGCTATCACGGCCACAGTGTCCACATCGCTTTCCGAAGTAGTGAATAACGTCATGTCCCCGGACGAGTAATACTCAACTCGCAAGTTGGACACTCTAAGCTCGGAGAAAAATGTCTGCAGCAGTCCACTACCTTTGGAACTTAGTGTTAAAGTGTCCACTCGCACTGTAGCGGTGGACGTTACAAAAATATTACCACTTCCAAGTGTCGCGATGGACAGACTCGGTCCCATTGTGGCCAACACTTTGTCCTCCACGACAACATCTCCCGATCCTTCATTGACCACCCGTTGCAATTGGTCCTTTTGCAATAACACGATTTCAACTGTCTTCCTGGACACAGTGATGTCCAGTGTGAGGAGCTCGTTCGTCGTACTGAGTTGCACTAAAATGTCCTTTTGGTCATGAACGTCCCCTTTAATGACCCGGACTCTTGCAATCATGTTCTCTTCATTGAGTAAATTGTCCACTTGCTCGTATCGGATGAAGACGTCGTGACTTCCGTGGACACTCACAGCGTCCACCCGCTTCGCATCACAGGACGGATTAGTGCCAGCCTCGCATTGCACCGCTAGCCAATGTGGAATTCTCGATTTCGACGCAATTGTAGTGCTAATCTCCATGCCTGAAGCGCTGGCAGAAGACAAGATCTCCATCGACCCATGCAGACAGGGACAAAGTCTCACTTGGCACTGAATTGCGGATACCGTAGTACACTCAAACAAACTTCAGCGAATCAAAGCGCCAAGATCGTCAAGATTTGAATTCGGTTGGCTGAACGGCAAACTGGCTTGAAAGGCAACTTCAGCTTGCACGAAGAGGATCATTATCAATTGAAAAATACAAATTAGCTATCATTACACAAAGGATGGTACTCGTTCACGGTAGCAGCGTCTGATATTTGTTGCGAATCCGGCGTTGTTGGAACTTGAACGTGGAGAAAGCGACGAACGCCATGGCTACGATCGCCACCTCGAAGAGCACTAGGGCACTCATACTTTCGGGCAACATGGCGGTCAAATTCTGTAGTCGCATAGTTGTCTCAATGGCTGGACGTACGTGGATATAGGGGCTGTCGTTGTTGTTAGCAATTTCGACGGTCAGAATAACACCGATTGCTGCTCGGTTGGGTGGGCTTAGAGGTTCGTACTGCGTCGAGGGAATAGCCACAGCTGGCTTGATGCTACTTCCCAAAACAAGGCCCGACGACTGAATCGACTTGGGGCGGGCGTTCACGTATTTAACAGATCCAGTGAGCAGCAGTGTTGTTGACAGTCGTTCAGTTGCTTGCACCACCACTTCACCAGTACCGAGAATGCTGACATCAGCGTTCTTGCACACTATAGATGCCGAATTCACGAAACCTTCACCAGCAAGACGGATCTTCTCATCACCACAGGTGCCTGAAGTTGTGTATGTAACTTCTCCATTTCCAACGATTTCAGTTGCGAGCGTCTCAACCTGAAGTCCCGAAGTTTGCACGAACACCTTGCCCGTTCCTGCAACTGCAGACTCGACCTTGTTGGCAACGATACTCTTGTCACCAAGTATAGCAACGTGACCTGCACCAACAAGCGATATTACCAGTTCTTCAGCAACCTGGAGAGATGAGGACTGAAATTGAATTCCACCGTCACCCGACACCGCCATACCCACTGATTTTACATCAAATACACCTCTGCCTGGCGACCCGACGAAAATGCGACCGTTGCCATGTGCGGAGAAATGCAGTTGTGCCGCCTTGTCGTCATGTACGACGACATTTTCTCCGAGCACCACGTTCTGAATGTTGGTGGCGCTAATGGCGCTAATGGTGTTGGGCTTGCTCAGCAGAATTTGAGTCGTCACGAGCCCTTCGACGTGCACTTGCTGGTTCTTGTAGTGGAGACGAACGACGTCAATGTCCGTGACGTCAACTGCATCCAGCAATTTTGGCGAGCTTGCACGCATCACGACCTTCGCGGTCACTTGGTCATTGGGTTGCAACGAATTGTCATAATCTACGAACACGTTGCCAGCCACGTGAATTTCTAGTTTGGTGAAATCGGTGGCAGAAATTGTCCATGTCTTCTCAAGCAATTCAAGTGACAATGGGTCCGTTGAAACTGCGATGTCCGTAGGAGTGACGGATGCAGATGCAATTGTTGCTAGCAAGAAGAAGACCACGAAGGTAGTTAAAGTGCGCTCCATCGTGGAAAATGAAAAGTGAGCTGAAAAGGCTTTGGAAACGGTTTCCGTCTTCTTCGCAGTTAAGTATCCTAGTTCCGAGTAAGTGTTCGAATAATGTTGGTAAATTGATCATCATTCTCGTTTGATTACACATACAGATGTAGAGCATTTTTTCGTAGACTTGATATTTGTAAGGTTAAAATAATGTTGCGATGTTTTACAGTGTATCAACGAGGTGGTAGCACAAGAGCAGCAAAGGTGGACTCGGGTATAAGAGCAGATGACACATACATTCCATTTACTTTCAGTCGGGTGCACGACGTGCTACTAGTTATGCCACAGTGAAACTTGTCAACATCTACATTATCCGCAAAACTGAAAGCAGAATTTGTATTTTGATTCGTGCCTTTGTCGCGAACAATTTGTCACTTGAAGAAACTATTCTGTTAATTCGTGGTGCAACATCACTGGACAGCGCTAAGACGTCAAATACTTTATATGTAAAAATTTGTTGTTAGCCATGAGTTCTTGCATCAGCCTGCAAAATATGCAGGACCGACTTATCTGAATCGAGCAAATGTAACGATAGGTCATGTTCCCGAAAAAGGTTAGAGGTCGATGTACAGTATCCGTTGCTAGTTGATAACTATACCCCGCGTAGAATTGCTTGCTGCATCTCGAACGCATCGTAGCCACTGTTAAAAATCGGTTCGAAGAAGGTCATCCACTCGTCGTATGGAATTTGCTTGCTTTTTGTGTTTGGGATCGGGTTTTCACCGACATCTTCACCACCTCGGAATTGATGCCAGTCGCAGCCCACAAATTGACACAAGTTCCGATATCCCCAGCGATATCGCTCTTTAGGGAAAATTTCTAATATCTGCGTCATCGGACGTGCCCACAGCACGTTTACCAAGCCAGCGCCGTGCATACTAATGATCATGTCGCTCTCGATGGTAGTCTTCATTTGCTCAGACAACGTCAAGTTCACGTATTCAACGGAACGGAACTCCACATTGTGATCTTTGTAAGCTACCCGGATTTTCTCCATGACCTCGTCCTCGTTCAGCCACACGCGCTGTAAAACACGTCCTCCGTACGGACGGCGGGTGATCACGGTCACGATCATGGGCCTGATTGCAGTCACGCCAATCTGACGTTCAGTCTCTGGTGTTATGCCTAACGTCAATAAGGATTGAGAACGAAACGTTCTAAACAACTCCGAATCAAAACATGGTTCATCGTCATCTAGGTGCTGCATCATGGGGCCTGATAACTCAAAGGATGCAAGCAAAACATCGCCACGGAAATGTACGCGTTTACCCATAAGTGACGAGCCCTCAATGAGTTCATGGTTTGGCGATAGCAGGCCTTGATGCAGTGCGTCGATCGGCGACGGATAACCACCATCAAAATGGATCACACGCGTCTTCGTAATATCCCAACCAAGTGCCTGAACCATAATCCAAGAGTTCAAAGCGTACGAAATCTGGAAAAATGGGTTATGATCATCCTTACGTGCAATGAGCACGACGGGATCTTCATATACCAATGTCTCGTTATCCTTTGGAGGATTCGTCGGGTTAGCAACAAAATCCCAAGCTGAACGAGTCGTGTTCGGGGGTCGCTCCGGAGAACAGATACTCGATAAGGGAATTCCACTGGTAGGGAACAGCATGAGGGAAGGTTGCCAGATTTGTTCACCTCGGCGTTCCTTGTCACCGGGTAGCCTACTGAAATAAGCAGCGAGTTCGTCACATGCACAATTAATCAGCTTCGGGTTGAAGTTAAATCTTGGATCGTGTTTGCCGCCATCTTGAGCCACGCTAGTAATTGGCGAATTAATCTTTACGTCAGTGAAGTCCAGCATTAGATTCTGGACCGTGGCACTCCTGATACCTCCTGCAACACGGAAAGTGGAGACTTTGGTCGCCTTGTTACGACTCACAGGTTGTTGTTTTTCCTTGTTCCAGCCTCCAGTTGTACAAAAGTTTTTAGCTGCCTGTCGAATTGCTGGTATAATACCGACGTCTCGTTGGACGTAGCATTTTTTCTTGGTATCATTAGCGTAGATGTGCGGTGGACGTGTCCTCTGTGTGACTTGAGACTTGAGTTCTTGCTGCCGCTGTTGCCATAAACTCTGCTGGATGTCGTTGTGGTGTAAGGCGACGTTCAACTCTGTTTGGCCTTTCATGCCGCCTTCAGACACTTCCACGACACGCCACACCATTGAGAGTGCGAACACCAACAGCAGCACAAATCCCAACGTCTCCGGTAGACGACGGCGTGAGCCGCAAAACACAAGGGAGGGCACAGTATCCTTGGGCATGGTTGTGGTGGAATTGAGACTGAAGCGCTGGGTACACTCGAAACCAATGGGGAGTTATGAACTGCTGATTGCAACGGTCAATCGCCTTGTAACGGCTTGAGATCGTACCAACACACAATGCTGGAATGCCGAGGGCCAAACAATTAATCAATATTAGACAGTGTTAGTCGATATCTTAAATTAAGAGTGACATGTTCATGAACCATGAATCATAATCCTCAATTGTTGGTAGTGATGGAAGTGGAAGTCAAGTTTGACTAAAAATACTTTTGTTTGCACTACAAGTTTTTGGTTCATTATTGACACTTCAGATGTACACTTGTTTTCATCGTAGCAAGCTTGGCAAAGACCTTCTACTCAACAATCTCTCAGTACCCTCTCAGAATGAGATGCGTTGCTACACTATAACACTACATACCGTGTGCAAATCCTCCTCTTCCTGGTCTCGCCGCTCGACATCGTCCTGTCGTCCTTTCATGTTGGAGTCAAGAAGCCTCGCGAACGCCGTCAACATGCTGAATTCCTCTCGGAAGCCATCAACGAAGCCACCTGCTAGTTTACACTCACCTATCCAAGATACAGCACAAGATGGTGTCGAAGAGGCTAAATTTTAGCCTAAAGCGTGTTGACTAGCCGCCAGTGCCTAACACATCTGGCCTGTCCACGTCCATCGTCTGGTCGCGATTAATCGTATGTCGCATTTCCATTGGTCCAAATTGAATTTCTACCAATCGCATCTCGACACATCTGGCGAAGGCTCCTCTTCCAAAACCCGAGCCAATTCCGCATCGACGGTCAGTCAGAATTCCGTCGCTCTCGCCGCCCCCCGCCATGCCCAAGGACGACGCGGCATCCACGGCCGTATCCGTGTCTCCTGCTGCCTTCTGCGGGACGCGTCGGCGTCTACTACAGACGCTAGCGCTCGTGCTGCTGCTGCTTGGAGCGCTTTCGATGGTCGCGCGGGTCGTGGATTTATCGGTCGCTACTAGTCACTTTAGCACCAGCTCCAAGAGCCAATCAGGACTCAGCGTACGTGGCCCTGTACGTCATAATGGATACCAAAAGGCAACTGCCAGTCTCAATGGTACAGCAATCGATACCCAGATCACAGAGACCATCACTCCTGCGGCAACTTCTGCAACTCCAATGACACAACCAACGATAGAGCAACGGAAGGAACAGGAGCAACGCAAGAGTCTTGTAGTGCAACGTACCAAAGCTCCACATGACTACAGCAGCTTAGAGACCAAGAACAAGTGCTATGCTGAACGAGATGTTGGAATTATTGCAGCTCTGCAACAAGCAAGAAGGAATTATTGTGCAGATGGCGGTTGGGACAGGGAAAAACAAGCGCCAGTAAGTCCTGGAAAAGCCACAAAAGTCTCTACTTTCCGAGTTCCTGGAGGGATCCGAAGTGCTACGTTTCAGAACCTCATGATGGATTTCGTAGATGTTGCCATCCATGCTCCAATTAAAAGTATGGCAGAGGACGGCGGTCGACATGATCCAAGGTTCAACTTCAACCCTCGATTAATTAATTGCGCCTGTGATGAGCTTGCGACTCACTTCAGGAAACTTCCTGGTGACAAGGAACGGAAAGCGGAACAAATTTGGCAGCCGTCGTTAATGTCATTTCCTGAAGAAGGGATTCCTATGACGACAATTTGTTCACCAAGGAAACCGGAAAATAGTAAACGGTCAGTGTGGGATTTTGTGAAAAATCCGTTGAAAGCTCCGGATAATAACGAGACGGTGGTTTTTGAAGACCCGGTAGTGCTTATTGCACGCCGTGACGACCACAATCCATTTTTTCAGATTTCTTACGCGTTGAATTCGTGGATTATGTTGAAGGTATTGGATTGGGATATTACCAAGACACGTGTGATCCATTTAGACGGTGGATACCCGTCGCCGATTGATGCACTTCACCAAGGTCTTTTGGCGCCTAATCACGAAATTATTGACGGTTCGACGTTTAAGAACAAGCGTGTTCACTTCCGTGGTGATGTTTTGGTCGCTCCATTCGAGCTATCAGGCCCTATGATGCAGCATTTAGACAATGAAGAGCCGTGCTTTGAATCGGAGTTGATGAAGTCATTCCGTGCACAGTCACTATTGACTTTGAATGTGACCCCAGAAGTAGAACGTGAGCTCGGTGTCACCACGGTACGCCCGATGATTGTGACTGTGATCACTCGTCGGCCGTATGGAGGACGAAAACTGCAACGTATGTGGGTGAATGAGGACGAAGTGATGGGTAACATGCGGATCGAGTACAAGGGCCTGAACGTTGAATTCCGCTCGATTGACTACGTGAACTTGACGTTGTACGAGCAGATGAAGACTACCATTGAGAGCGATATAGTCATTAGTATGCACGGTGCTGGTCTTGTGAACGTAATTTGGGCACGTCCAATGACTACAGTGATTGAGATTTTCCCTAAGGAACGATTCCGTTGGGGATACCGAAACATGTGTCAGTTTGTGGGATGCGACTGGCATGAATTCCGTGGTGGCCAGGATATTGGTGACAATCCGACCCCGAACACAAAGGATAAACGTATTCCGTACGATGAGTGGATGGCATTCTTCCACCCCCTATTCCGGAAATCTTATGGTGCGTTTGAGGAGCAGCAAGCATTATTACGTGGTGAAGCATCGTAAGTCAAGTCAGTTATTTGCGTGAGCCTAGCTCCAGCGCCGTACTAGCATTGATTTGCAGACGGAATTTTCAGCTCAGAGTGGTAGACGAGCGATACAGGCTGCGTTTACTTTCAAGAGTGAGCTAGCAAAATGATAAACATGTGACCTCAAGCGCGCAAGAGCAGGATTCATCGGTAAGATTATGTGTTGAAATCAGGAATGCGGTTCGCTGCCAATTCAGCTCGCACAGAGGATGAAGCGTTGCTGTCCCTTCGAAGGTGTATTCAAGTACCAAATCATTCTCACCAAACTGGGTTTTGTCTTTCATTGATTCATTCCTCTGTATTATTTATTTGTTGAGGTTTATGCTATGTAGGTTTCTGGAATACTCACGATGGAGTTGTGTCTGTTTGCAGTGGTCAAAATGTATGCAGGTGCTAGCGTCGTAGCAAGTTCTGAATTGATGGCAGTATCCTGATCTGCCGCAAAATCGTTCGATGCAGAGAATGTTTCTGGGTATTAGCAGTGGTTCTGATGACACTGGGCAACGTTGTTGCAGTGCACCTGGGCAATGTACTGCTTCTCTTCGAAGTGCAGCGTGCAGAGGTGATCGGTACGCTCGTAGGCCGGACGTGCACAACCCTCCATCGCGCAGCGCTTGCCACCACCGTGAGCCCAGCAGACGCCATTGGAGACAGAGATGGTAGTGCAACCGCGGAATGAGCAGAGGGTGCCGCCGCCGTGCGACCAGCAGACACCCTTGGTCTTAGCGCGGTTGGCACAGTCAGGCACCTTGCACTTGACGGATCCACCATGGCGCCAACAACGGCGTGCATGTTTTGCTCGGCTCGTGCAGCCGTCGACCATGCAGTACTTGCTGCCTTTCTTGACGACTGTGCCGTTGGAAAGCATGACTCCAGCTTTGCCTGATACTTTCGTGCTTCCATTGGACACGCTGACATGCTGAAGAGGGCGGCGCTTTGCAATCTTGGACGGGCCCGAGGACGGAGCCAGGAACGGAGCAAACGTCTTGTTGGATGATCCCCGCTGTGGTGATGTCCATGGGAACGAAGGCAGCAAAGCAGGCTTCGCGATGGCGTTGTCACTCGAGAGAATGAAGTCGAGAGAGCACTTATTGACCGGTTTGGATTGCTGGGTCGGCTTGAGACCAAGAAGCTGTGGCATCTCCACGAAACTGGGTTGGGAAAGCGGGAGAAATGTGCGGAAAGACATCATAATGGAGATGTAGAGGAATTTGTACTCCTGATGGAGAGTGAGTAAATTGAGATGTGAGACTTCTGGGCGGAGGACGCAAGTTCACCGAGAGCTTCCTGCCCCTTACGAGAGAGACCATCATGTTGAGCCTGTCCAGTGGCCGAAGAAGCTTAACAGTCGTTGCCAAGCGCGGAATATTCCACTTGACACACGTCATCCGTTGCTGGCGTCCTTTTTGCTAGCGCCTGGCCTAGATGGCGTCATAGGGTCAGCACTGTAGCAACCGCGCCTTGACATCAACTTGTGAATAGTCCGACGTCGAGGGTCAGATCATATCCAACAACATCGTACCTCACTCAGCCATGAACGAATATATTCCCCGAGGTCTCGAGCAGCAGCTACTACTCGTCAAACAAAGATTAGTCACCACCCCTTAAACTCCTATTCGGGTGATTGTGTGGGCTACAACCTTCAGTTCGTGAGCCCTTCGTCCATTCAGCGAGAGCAGTTTCTGACGCGCCGACTGCTTACGTTAGACTGTTTCCCCTATGTTCAGTGCGGAACGATATCCGGCAGGGTGGACCATGTTGCCTGGTGGTGTAGTTGCAGCTATTGACTTTGCGCACGAAGGGGCATGAAACTGAACTGGTTAACTTTGCGCACGAAGGGGCACGAAACTGAACTTGAAGTGGATCGTCGAATTGTACAGTACATCGACTGCATTAAATAATGAGGAACGTGGTCTTTGGAGCAGGATGGTAAATACGAGATTAGCATAGGATTCTCTACTAATGTTAGTGTATTTAACTACAATATTACTCGTAGTCAAGCAGTAGTTGTACTTACTAGTAAATATTTATCCTAGTACCCTTTCTGTTCCATTTTTCCAGTCGAGAAGCTCAGGTCATACAGTGGGACAGTACAGTACAGGTCATCAGGAATGGCTTCACCAAGCAATATTAGAGTGAACGAAAATGAATCGAAGAACGTCGTCCCATGCGATGTCAAATTATTCGTGTAGTATTAACAAGGAGCCAAAGCTTACAGCATATTTTTATATGAACCTCGGATAATCCAAGAGTCGGTCCGGCGGCTTTCAAAAGAAACTCCGTGATATTTGCTCAATTTCGGCTGTCACTCCGACTAGAAACGATCTTTTCTGTCATGGCTTCGGTCATGCACAGGCCGTAGACCACAAGCGCAACCTCCACAACTGGGCCGCTGATATCGTCAAGGCGTGATGACCTTTCCTGCAGTGTCTTGAGAGCAGTTTCTGACGCGTCAACACGGTGGTTTCCAGCGTTCAGCAGCAGCGTGTTGAACGGTGGACCAGGACGAGGATCCGTCCTTTCGACTGTTAATATTGCACATGCTCGAAATGAATGGCATACAGACAAAACTATTTGCGGAGTTGAATGTCACAGTCGTGGCATTGTTCATTGCCTCGTGCCTTTAAAACTCCACGGGTGGTAAAATCGACAAGTAGAAATATAATATATTACCCTGCTACATGATTCTTTTTTCGCGCAGTAAAATTCTATACACACGAATACGACACCTCTCCGTTATGTGCGCCCGTGGGCGTGGCATAAATGAGATATCGGGTCTGGAGGAGCGCATCACCTGTAGACGATACCTCCAGTCGAAAATCGAAGATAAGGCCAGACTCGCGATAGTCTCGCGATAGTCTCACCAAACGATGAAAGTCACCAACATGCTGACGAGCGCATCATAGTAATAGCTTCCGAACAGATCTCATAATGGCTGGCGTTGGCACAACGCTAGGCTGTCAATGCATGAAAGAATAAGAAGAATAGCGGATGGAGATCTTCGCGGTCGGTCTCGCCTACGATGTCATTGACCTCACTGCGATCAAAGAACCCATTGCGTTTAGTAACTGCGAGCATTGTTGATGGCATAACGTCTGATAATGGTTGAGAATATCCTCGGCACCAGCTGCTGCTGTTGAAAGTGCCTTACCGTTATTGACGTGGGAGCAGAGGGATCACTTGTTGTGGCGCTTGAAGCCATTGACACTTGCACAGCACGAATGCGTGGCATGTGAGGAGCTGTCACCACAGGGCGGAACACTTTTGATACGGAGTTGTCGTTTTACGATCAAGCCGGTGTTCACTTCAATAGAGCTTGTCAATCACTCCAACACTTTGAAAAACTGCATTCATGCGCCTTTCACCCTAAAAAAATTGGGGCATATCCGTCACAGATCGACACCCCAGCAAGGAGTCACCCTCAGAGACTAGCCACATCTTCAACTTGGATTTCAATGCGATGGCACGAACGGATAAAGTAGATGGTTAATGTGAACTGTAGATAGCAATACACCGAGTGTTGTTATCTAAAGTGTAGGGAAGCGACCAACCAGGGATTGCATTAAAGCTCCACCAAATTTTACGATGATTCTTACTCCGATTTCGGGAAGATGTCCTTGTACTTGATCGTGGCGTCCTTCCAGTGCGTTGGTTTGCGATCAGTTAATTTCTCCACAGCATCTGACGCAGGTGTCATACAGCCGTTCGCAACCATTTCACCTGAGCACAGCAGATCCCCGATGCAGAGTTTCATGGGCAACTGAGAGAAATCGCCGTACACGTCTTTCGGAAGACCGCGGTCCAACCACCATTTCTTCAGCTCATCATCGGGCAGATCCACCAACTCACCCTTGTAACCGGAAACGCTGTTCATGAACTCGAAGATCTCTTCATGCGAGACTGGTTCACCACCTGTGACCTCGTACACTGTGTTCGGTTCTCCTCGACCAAGGAGCAGTGCACCAAGAACACGACCGCAGTCGTCACGAGACACATAGCAACCTTTCTGGCCGTGGCTGTTGGTCAGCCACTTGTCACCACAGAACTTCCACGACGGAGCAAAGTACATTGGAATGTTGTCCGCGTACAAGCAGTTGCGTTGGATGTTGTATTGAAGTCCTGAAGCGTAAATGAGTTGCTCGATGTAGTGGTGGTCACGAAGCAAGTAGGGGACGTCCTCCTCGGTTTCTACCTCGACGCCTGCACCGGCACCCGATGTGTAGCAAAAGCGCTTCACCCCCATTTCTTTGGCCACTTCAAGTGCGTTCTTGATCTGGTTACAACGACGGTCTCCGATCAGCCACGTGGAAATTGTAGCAACAGCATCTGCACCTTCAAATGCCTTCTTCATACTCTCGCGATCATCGTAACTAGCAGATACCACCTCGACACCCTTACTGCGCCAATGAGCCACCTTTTCAACCGGAATCTTGTCAAGGGTACTGCTGGCGAATACGAGTTGATCTTCTGGCTTGGCAATCTCAATGGCGAAATCGGCGGCAGCACCACCAACGTTACCGCCAGCTCCCATCAGAATAAACTTGCCCATGATGCTTGCTCAAGAAGATGAAGGCTTCTTGATGCAAATTATAAAGTGACATTACTGGTAGGAATCACATGTGAACCTGGTAACCAGGTAAGGTGCGTGCGAGCTTGCGGGATAATTTCCAATCTTATTCCCTCTCGGAATGCAGAGCCGACAAGATGCAGCGACGATACCTTATCCAAGATTCACTACCGTTGGCGGTAAAAACATAGTAAGGATCTGTTTCTGATTTTCAAGCCATATGAGCTTTCAATAAGGTGTACTAGCATGTATTAGTTAACTCATTCTCACTTAAAGTCGCTACGAATTCCTCATACCGAATCAAACAAGGCAATAATTAAACAACGCACCAAAGTCAAACTGCTACGATATATTGGTTTGGCTTACGAAGGTGTTTGACACCCTGGTCCTACTTACTCTGGCTTAGGGGAGATGTCCTTGTACTTAAGTAGATAGTCCTGATAGCGAGCGGGCTTGCGGCCAGTTAACTTTTCCACAGTGTCGGACACGGAGTTCATGGATCTGTTGGCCAGCATCTCACCGCAGCAAATGGCGTCACCAATGCACAACTTCATCGGAAGCTGAGAGAAGTCGCCGGTGGCCATGTCAGTGGCAGACCGCGGTCGAGCCACCACTTGGTGAGTTCCTCGTCCGACATGTCGACGTACTCGCACTTGTAACCAGTTTGTTCATACATCCACTCCATCAGATCCTTCTGCTGAACGACTTCAGGACCCGTGACGTCGTACACCTTGTTAGGCTCACCACGGCCCAGGATCAGAGCAGCGAATACACGACTGCAGTCCTCACGTGCGACGTACGCGCCGGGCACACCGTGGCTGTTTGACAGCCACTTGTCACCGCAGAATTTCCACGACGGAGCGAACAGGTTCGGCGTGTTGTCCTGGTACAGATAGTTGCGCTGGATGTTGTACTGCAGGCCAGACTCCTTGACAATCTTCTCCACAAAGTGGTGGTCGCGCGGCAGGAATGGGATCTCTTCCTCCACATCGGTCTCGCAACCAGCACCCACGAACGACGTGTAGCACACACGCTTAACACCGATAGCCTTAGCAGCTTCGCAGACATTGCGGGCCTGGTTACGGCGACCGTCACCAAACAACCACGTCGAGATGAAGCCCACAGCCTCAGCACCCTCGAAAACCTTCTTCATTCCCTCGACATCGTCGTAGCTGGCACCAACGACTTCAGCACCCTTGGCACGCCAGCCGGCAACAACATCTTCTGGGATCGACTTGAGGTTGTAGCTGGTTAGCACGAGGTGGTCTCCAGGCTTGAGGATTTCAATGGCGAAATCAGCCGCGACACGACCGAGGTTTCCATCCGAACCGGTAAGCACGAACTTGGTCATGGTGAATAGAGGACTTGAGGTTTGCTTGCGATGCTTGGATGCAAATTGCAAAGTGAATGGATCTGTGGTGTGCTCCCAGCTTATCTTCCAGCTAAACTGAGGATCGAGTTGTTGCCTTGAGCTCTCGCTATCACAATCACCAAGGAGATCAATGGAAGTGAACCACGAGCGTATCCACGTGGCTGGCGTTGATCAATGATCACCGAAAGCGCATTCCCAAGTAGTGTCAGCGGTGTTGAGGAATGCAATGATGCACAAGTATCTGGACTCATAATTCATGAGTCGTGCAGGCGTCAATAGAGATCCTCGATTTCATGTCAATTAACAACAGTCATGCAGCTACGCACTTGGTCATGTACATTTGTGTCGATCTAGGAACACAGCATCTATTTGCTTTGAGGACTCAAGACCAGTGATAAACTGCAGGCGGTAACAGTTTTCATATTCAACGCGGCAACAACAAAGTAGTGTTTGGTTTGGGGCTAAAGTCCTCAACAACGTGACGTAACGGTAAACCATGATTCAAGAGTTAAGGTCGTAACATTTCAGGAACTATGTCCCAAGTTGGGTTTAGAGTGGATGTCATCACTAGATAACACCGGCTTGTAACTGAACTCCATATCATCTTCTCCAAATTGCTGGGCATCGACTATCTTGTCAGTCCTGAATATCACACTCTGAAATCATTGGTTCTACACTGTAATTATCGTTAGACATGAGCTACAATTTGATGTTCATCATCAGTTGGTGTATCTCACTGACTTTGGCTTTGGCTCCTCTATTGGTAGTGAGCCCAAGATTCAGCAACTTCAACAATCATTTTACAAAACAAGGTAAGTGTTACAACACCAAACACAACAGTAGATGATGAATGGGTATTTTATTGTAGCGTGACCTTACTGTACTCTAATACACGTAGAGTTAAGCTACAACTAGTAGAAATAACAGCCATCACAGCAGTGTTACAAGTAGTGCAAAGACTCGAATGTACATTACCGATTGATGAGTGCTTTTGCCGCCTCAGCTCTGCACTGTTACAGCCATGCCAGATACCTACAACATCTATGTCGCTGTCCAAGTGAACCGCTCCAAGTTCCTTGAGCTCGGACTATTATACGTGGCTGTCGATCTCATTGCAGGACGAGAGCAATACGTTCGTCATATTCAAGTGAAGATCATGTGCGATGCCAAAAAGGCTGTGGATATCAAGCGACTGTGTTACACGTCGTTCGCATCGAACATGGAGGGGATCCCCTTCTGGCGCGTGATCACCAACCTTCATCGAGGAGCAGGCCAGTCTCGATTACAATATTCTGCGTAATTGGTTGAACACTGGCAACGCTCCGAATCATCATAGAGTCAACAATGGCTGTCGACAGCCATTGTTGACCAAGTGTCTACGTAGCTGGAGAAGACTGCGATCGGTGCTGACCACCACATGTTGGATCATGGCGAGCCTAACAGAGTGAGCGACGTAATGAGCCGGAAGGCTGTGACGCAGCACGAGGTATTCAACTGGATGTACCAGGTGACGGGCAACAGAGACGAACTAGTGGATACACCTCACGAGGTGCTGACGCTGAGATGTCTCCACCGCGGTCTACCGACGGACATGGCGACGGATGATTTCTCTTAGTTACCAATGAGTTATGCGTTGGGGCAACGTGAGCAATGGACATGGTGACGAAATTAACCGGTCAAACGGCTGCATTGCTACTCAAATAGAAGGATCAGTTCTCCAAGCCAGTGGTGGTTTGAGGGATTGCTAGCAAAGTCTGCTGTTTCATGTCATGACTTTTGCAAATCTTGTTGAAGTTGTTTCGATAGTCGATGAGCATGGACATGGAATCGTGTGGGAGCTTGTTGGATAACCAGGTTGACGCCGTGGTTACTATAAGAGGTCATATAACTATCGACGAAGCAAATTCTACAACACGTTTTGGTATTAATATTGATATGCATGTACACTTCGGTTGAATTTTGACTCTGTCAGTAGCTTTGCTCATCAACAGGCTGCTGCCCCATCAACAAACAACTATCGTGCTGGTTTTCGTGTCTTTACTCATGCAGCCGTGCACCACACCATAGTCGAGCATTCGAGTGTTTTGTCCTAGAAAGACATCCAACCTGCGCTGTTGAAGCGAACAAAGACCTCTCGACGGCACAGCAGAAATGAATGTCGCAATGAAATGCAGAGGATGCAATCTGCGCCTTCTTCATGCTACCAGCTCAGCGATCATTTGAGCTGCATCAATCACTTTGCATTTTGCATTCAAGCCCCAAGCAGCGTTTTACCTCTAGTCTCAGTTAACAAGCATGCCCAAGTACGTCCTAACCGGTGCTGATGGCAACCTTGGTGGTGTTGCGGCTGATTTCGCCGTCGAGATCGCCAAACCCGAAGACGAACTCATATTCACGAGCTATACACTGGATAGCATCTCGGCTGACAAGCTTAAGCGCTGGCAGGACAAGGGGGTCAAAGTCGTTGCTGCCAATTACGACGATGCTGAGACTCTGAAGCCCATATTCCAAGGCGCCGAGGCAGTCTCATTCATTTCAACGTGGTTGATCGGAGACCGTCGTCGCAGTCAGGCCAAGAATGTCATTGACACAGCCAAAGCCTGCGGTGTGAAGCGTATCTGCTACACTTCGTTTGTGGGTGCTGGGTCAACGGCTGAAAACGAGGAAGACATACCGTTCCTGCCACGTGACCACCACTACGTAGAGCAGCAGATCTATGCTTCCGGTCTGCAGTACAGCATCCAACGCAACTATCTCTATGCGGACAACATCCCCAACTTCTTTGCTCCTTCATGGAAATTCACGGAGAACCGGTGGTTGACTAACACACACGGTGCCCGTGGTGCGTATGTCGCTCGCGATGATTGCGGCCGTGTCCAAGCTGCACTTCTGCTTGGTCGTGGCGAACCCAACCAAGTTTACGACGTGACGGGTCCTGAGGCGGTCTCACATGAAGAAATCTTCGACTTCATGTGCAATGAGACCGGCTACAAGGCTGAATTCGTTGATATGTCGGACGAGGAACTCAAGAAGTATTGGTTGGGACGTGGTCTGCCAGTTAACGTGTACGGCGATTTCTCTCAGTTGCCAATGAAGCTGTGTATTGGAGACTTGTTGTGCTCTGGTGAGACCGTGGCCAACGGATCCATGAGCAAGACGTCCGACACCGTCGAGAAGCTTACAGGACGCAAACCCACGCACTGGAAGGATGCCATGCTCAAGTACCGTGATATTTTCCCCAAGTCGGAGTAAGCACGCTACCAGTAGTAAAACGAGAATGACCACTTGATCATTCAATTTTCAGTGTGTTTCTCAATGAATCCAGTATTTGGGTTTCTATTCAATGTAAATGCTCACTTGTTTGTATTAGTTCATTCTCACGGAACCAACCAAATGTCAAAAGCACGCAAAAATCGTCATCAACCTCCTCTCATACAGGTTCATTGTGTCTTTGCTGCAGATTTTCGATCAGTATGTCGAGTTTTCTTTCTAGCAATGGCTTCAATTTATCTTCCAGTAGGTGTTTCATGGTTCTGAGTATTTCATCACGTTCAGTATTTGTCTCGCGAGCAGTATCGTGAGCAGTCGAAGAGCGCGAAATCCTCTCGCCGTAATATATGCTGTCGTTCCTCTTTA